>CAUYRT010080725.1:0-97334 GCA_963574885.1 Lepilemur ruficaudatus
AGCCTCCCAAGTAGCTGGGACTACAGGCATGCGCCACCATGCCTGGCTAATTTTTTCTATATATTTTTAGTTGTCCAATTAATTTCTTTCTATTTTAGTAGAGACGGGGTCTCGCTCTTGCTCAGGCTGGTTTCAAACTCCTGACCTTGAGTGATCCGCCCGCCTCAGCCACCCACAGTGCTAGGATTACAGGCGTGAGCCATCACGCCCAGCCAAATCCCAGCTCTTGATAAAGGAAGATCAGCCGATTTATTGTGTCCGTGAATATATGGATAAGTGGTTTACCCAGGGCACCTTTCTTCTACAACTCCCCCGATCCCAGGTCCCCAGACAGTGAGAGTCATTCCTATACAATCTCATGTTTCCCCTTGAAATAAGATTTGGCTTATGGTTGTCCTGACACTAACATTTCCTTTTGGACCATGAATCAGCTTTTTGGATCCCTTAATTTCCTATACGAAGGAAAGCCAGAGGCTAGATCCCCACTCATATTATTAACTGGATGGATCTAATAAAACACAACAGCCCCAGCCAGTGAATAGGTCTCAGATCTTTCAAAATATTCTACTATGCCCCACCCTATTCCCCATCACCACCCCAACCAGAGCAGAAGCAGCTTCTCACTGCTCACTCTAGCAATCTCTCATTGGCTTAATTTTTCCTAAGACACATGAAAAGGAGAAGGAATGTCTCTCATTGGCTTAACCACTTTATTTCCTTAAACAACTTTACTAAAGCAATCTGGCTGGGTCATAACGACTAGTATGAAATCTCCATTAACCCTGACTCTTGGCTATGGTCTTTCCAAAAGTTAAAAAAATCTACAAAGGGGAAGGAAGAAATATGATTCGTATTTTTCATTCCAATTCCAAAGTTGGATAAGTATAAACAGAACTTTGAGTAATATCCTCTATACATAATACCTCATTTGAAATGGCATTTTATTTGTTCTAATTATATTTCCCATAAAGATTTTTATTTAATGCCTTTCTTTAAAAAGTTTAATATTAATTTTTGATATAGTAAAATCCAAATTTTAGGTTTATCATTTTAAGTGGTGATCAGCAAACTTTCTGTAAAGGCCAGATAATAAACAGTTTAGCTTTTGTGGGCCATATATTTCTGTCACAACTGAACTCTGTGAAAGCAGCCATGAACAAGCAGCCACTTATATGGACACTACATAATGAATGGGCATCGTCATGTTCCAATAAAACTTTACATAAATAAGTGGCTAACTGGATCTGGCCCATAGGCTGTAATCTGTCAACCTCTGATCTTAAGGAACCAGACTGGCAAGTAAAAATCCTGTAAAAGACAATACAGGTTGAGTATCCTTTATCCAAAATGCAAGTGTTTTGGAGTTTAGATTTTTTTCAAATTTTGGAACATTTGCATTATACTTGCTGGTTGAGTATCCCAAATCCAAAATGTTCCAATGAGCATTTTCTTTGAGAACCATGAGAACACTCAAAAAGTTTCACATTTTGGAGCATTTCAGATTTGGAATACTCAACCTATATGACATGTGATTCCAACCCAGTGAAGGCAGGCATTGACAGGTAAAACCAACCAGAAAATAATGTGGTACAAAATTTCCAGTAATTATAAATAAGTTATTCTGAACTTTCCAAACGTTTCATTTTTACAAATAGTAAACCTGCAGGTAAGAAAATCTTCATTGTCAATTATATAAATTCCACCATTTTAACAAACTCCAAAGAGCGGAAAAGATAGTTTCATAACACCAGGAAATTATGAGATACAACGTCAGTTAACATTTTGCTACATTTTATGGTTAATCAAACTGTAAATCTGTTTCTCAGAAGCTGTTTTTAATGGCAATTTTCTTTTTATATACTCCCATAGCAGCCAGAACTTATTTAAAGCAGGTACTACACTTGGAATTTATTCTGTATCACCTTCCCCAACTAGGTTGTTAGCAACATGGAGGTAGGCACTTCTATATCCTTTAGCCTACAGTTCTGGGCACATAGTAAGTGCTTGGTAACTGTTCCAAGGTGAGCGGGTCTATGCAAACCTAACTGCAAAGTCAGAGGAAGCTAAGAGGCCAAAGAAAGGGGCTGGCAAATCCAGTTTCTCAGGAAAAAAACATTTAATATGGACTTATGAACAGAAGCCACATCCTAGTAGACTTGAGACTGTGGATTCCAGGGCCATTACCACCAGACCCAGGGCTTATATACAACAGAGAAGGAATGTGTAGGACAACTGAAGGGACCATTCAGAGAAAGAAAAGAATGCCATATGAATCTGCCTAAGGGCAGGATTTAACAATTTAACAGTAGACAAAGTAAATTTAAAAAGTAGATAAAGTAGTAACAGTAGATAAAGTAGAAATCTTAGAGACATCCCCAAAACTGGGGTTAATCAGAAGTTAATACGGCCAATTAGCATCCAAGATGGAGTTGCTTTAGCCTCCACAGTAGCAGAGGTGCTAAATAAATAAATAGTACTGAAATTTTAACTCCTTTAATAATATTAAGGCTGAGATTCTGGTTAAAAGTCTATTCAGAGAAGCTGCTGGATAGAACATCACAAGAGGTACTGGATGGCCTGGTTAGAGGCCTATTTCTAGACCCAATCTCCTATCTCTTACTCCCTTCCCTACATAGCATTTGGGATTTCTCAGTTTTGCCAAACTTGGGGAGGAGTATAAGATGCCAGCCTCTCCCTCCACTCAGATCTCCACTGCACTGGTCTTTTCCCTCTTACTGTGCTTAAACCCCTGGGCATAGATCTGGGGTTCCCAGAGATGTTTCTGCTTTAGAAATGTGAATGAGAAAGCAAAAAGGACAAATTAGAAAACAGTTTGTATAGTACAAACTCATTTGTGTTTAACAAGAAAGAAAAGGTAGTACTTGCATAGAAAATCCCTGAGAGAATAGACCAAAACTTAATAGTTACTTTTGGGGAATGAGAATGTGAGGAAAGGGTGGTGGATAGTCCTGTGAATTTTTACCTTTCACTCTACAGCCTTTTTTACTATTTAAACATTTACTTTTTAACCAAGAGTACGAAAAACAACATAATCCAAAACCAAAACAAAGAGCTTCTCTTTAAACAACAAATATCTGCTATGTACAGGTATGTTTACTTTGCTATTAGAGAGATTCAAAGCTGAAATAATGATAAAAACAATTCTAGTAACAAAAAAGGAAAAAAAAATCAAATGAAAAAGCACATCAAGCATTTTGGACTTAAAGGTTAAGTTCAAGTGTACCTGTCAACAGGTCTCAACTGAAAATGAAGTGACTCCCTAATCAATTAGTGTTGTTCCCTGAATTCTTTCTTGCATGTTATCCTCCTCCTCCTGACACAGAAGAAAAAAACAAGGAATTCCATAGAAACTAGTACGTGGAAAAGTTTTTGTTCATGCACACTACATCTTGTAAGAGCTATATACACAGTTTGAGGGAAATGTCTTGCTAATATTCAGATACTTAGTCTTAAAAACAAAGCTACGGAAAAAGCTTCATTCTCTTGGAGGATTGGAAGATTACTATACATGAGCAACTCCAGATTTTTAACAGCCAAAATTGAATACTCCTGAGCCAGTTTCAGTTAAAGCAATTTCTTCACTAGTTTTACTTGGTCAAAGCTCCTAAACTACTAATTTAGACTACCATTTTCAAAACAAATCTCCAAACTGTACCTAACTCTCTAAACCAGCACTGTCCAGTACAGTAACCACTAGCCACATGTGGCCAATGCACACTTGAAATGTGGCCAGTAGGACCTGAGATGTGCTGCGTGTAAAATACACATAGGATTTCAAAGATTTAGAAAAGACTCAAAAAAGACAATGCAAAATACTTCATTAATAACTTTCAAATTAAGTATAGGGTGAAGTGTTTTTGATAAATTGGGTTAAATAATACATGATATTAAAATTAATATCACCGGTTACTTTTTACTTTTTTGACGTGGCTACTGGAAAATTTTCCATTGCAATTTTCACTGAGGCTTACATTTTATTTCTGTTGGACAGCACAGCTCTGAACCTTAATTACCTCCTTGGTGAAATGGAGATAACGCCCACTCGAGCGGTTATTATAAGGATCGAGCGAATTAAGACCTTACCATACAGACCTTACCATGGTCAACGATTACCATATAGTTGCTATTAGCTAACCGAAGGCCAGTTGCCAAGGCAGGCGCTTGCACTAGAAGAGACTCAAAAGCGGTTGACGCCACCGTCACCAGGCTTCCAGCTACTCTGAGGGACAGCCTTTGGGGGCATGCCTTCCTCCTCTCGCTTGCAGAACAGAAGCTGGAACATCACCCCGAGAGACCGAGGGCGCCCCAGGGACTGCGGCGCGGCCAGCGAAGGCGTTGGTGAGCGTGGGGCGCCTCCGCTGCGAGCGGGCTCCCGCTCCTTCCCACAAGCCGGTTTCACCGAGCAGAGTCAGGGGTACGGTGAGGAGGAACCCCGAAACCCAGGTCCGGCGGGCGGCCTGCTAGGAGGAAGGCCGGGCAGGCCAAAAGGGCAGCCCGCGGACCAGGTAAGGAGGCGGCTCGGCTCTCCTGGTGTCATTAGGCGGCCCCACCTACCTGCCGCGCCGGTTCCCTGAATGGCGCAGCGGCCGCAAGTCCCGACGCTGAGACTTCTCCTTCCGCACGGCCCACTGGCTCCGGGTCCATCGTGGTCGCCGCCACAGGGCTGCTGGCGCTGGCAAGACAGAAGGTAATGGCCTATAAGCTGACTGCCATCCTCCACCCCCCCGCCCAGTCGCTGGCCGAGCCCGGCTATCGGGAAGCGGGACTCACCGGCAGCGCCCGCCTCGCGCCGCGCCCCGCCAAGTCACAGTGAGAGCGACTTGATGGCCGAGAGGGGTGGGGCCGGCCTGAGGGGCGGGGCCGGCCCGCGCCTCTCCCGCTGGCTCCGCACCCGGCAGTCTGCTGACTGCAGCCTGAGACGCGCAACTGCCCGCTGGCCGGGCGGGGCCTTACGCTGCGCTGCTTCCGGCCCGGCCCACGTCCGGAGCCTGCGGAGCTCCCGCCTGGCACCACCTGTGACGTCATGCCTCGTACCTGTACCTGAAGCCTGGCGTCGGGATGCCGGCGCAGCCTTCGCCCGGCCGCGCGCCTGGCAGTCACCCTCCCAGACCTTCGTTGCTGCACTTATAAAATGAGAACAGCTGCGCACTGTGCCTCAAAGGCTACCGGTGAGACGTGGTTGCTGAAATGTATTGTAAAATGCGCAGCTCGTGCTACACGTTGCATTCCTAACGTGGATGACAATCCAGCCAAAATACCCTCGAAATAAGAGCCCCAAGGATGATTTTTTGCCGACACTTGTCTGAAGTGCTTCAGTATAACTGTAGAAAAAGTTAAGTGATAAGATCTGAGAGGAAAGGGCCGTAGTAGGCTTCCATCTTGACAATTGACAAACATATGATCTGTATTGTAGACTGTGTGTGTATGTGTATGTGTGTGTGTGTGTACACGCGCGTTCACGTGTGTAAGGGGGGCATCCCAGACTTGTTCCATTTTTCCCAGTGTTCAACCATATTTTAAAAATTATCATCGCAATGATTACTGCATGACTAACATCAGATGAATTGGAGTATCTCTAGGTAAATGGTTTTTTACTGTTGTTTTAACATGAAAAGTCATTACAAATATGTGGAGGTAAAAAATAAAACATAAATTATCTCGGCCACAGACTTTGACACTTTAAATTCCATTTTCATGGCAGTGCCAATTCAGAAATGCTCCCTAAAGTTTTATGACCTAGCATATATTATTGAGCATGGCATCAACAGATCCAACTCCCTGACAGCCTTAAATATTCCTTTCTCTTCTGAGCAAAAGTTCTTTTTCCTTACCTCTAATATTCTTGTACATGTTCTATCCTACTTCTAACTATAAGACTCTAAAAACAGGCCGGGCGCGGTGGCTCACGCCTGTAATCCTAGCACTCTGGGAGGCCGAGGCGGGCGGATCGCTCAAAGTCAGAAGTTCGAAACCAGCCTGAGCAAGAGCGAGACCCATCTCTACTATAAATAGAAAGAAATTAATTGGACAACTAAAAAATATATACAAAAAAAAAATTAGCCGGCCATGGTGGCACATGCCTGTAGTCCCATCTATTTGGGAGGCTGAGGCAGAAGTATCACTTGAGCCCAGGAGTTTGAGGTTGCTGTGAGCTAGGCTGACGCCACGGCACTCACTCTAGCCCGGGCAGCAGAGTGAGACTCTGTATAAAAAAAAAAAAAAAAAAAAAAAAAGAATCTAAAAACAAAACCAAAAACCTTAAAAACAATCATTTGAAGACCATCTATACTTTAAAAAACTGGTTGGAAATTCATAATGCTCTATATTCTTGTAATAAATTCAAATTAGGTTACTGCTGAAGTAAACTAGTAACATGATCTGACTGTGTATGGTGGCATTAGCAAGGGGTTGAGACAGTCCAAAACAGCAAAACCAAACTCTGTAATAAATTGAAAACAAAAATAAAGAGGCAATTGTTAAAGACTTCATGAATTGGCCTTCATAAACAACAGAGTTCTACATTATATGTATTCAAAATTTCTTCTCTCTTATTGGCAAGAAAGGCAATCAACAATCTTTATTATAAAAAATTTGTGGAATGTTTATAATTGCATGATTTTATTTTCCAAATTGGCAGTTAAACATAAAATTATTCACTGCTGAAGCAGAATATATTTTTATGGTTTACAAGTATATTTCTTAGTTTACTGAAGATTCAAACTGCAAGTTATATTCCAACATGAAATGGAAATATTTCCTAAAAAGACATTTTTAACACAAATACGCAATTGAAGAACAGTTTATTACAAATCAACAACTCAAAGCAAAATAAAAGCATAGAAATACTAATGGTTTTATTATGGACATTTGCATTTTTGTCATTATTTCCAAACTGTTAACAGCTCTACTAAAAGTAGGCAACAAAGCAACATGTCAAACTTTTCCTTTTTCACTTCTCACTGTGACAAAAAGTAAATTCAAGTATTATTATAACTTATATTCTTCAAAACATAATTATGGTCTAAATTCAATCATTTAACGGAGCATATAAGGCTAAAAGGGAAAATTTAGATCTACCTATTTCTGTGTAAGGCTCGGAAAATAAATCTGAATAAAATTTGATAACCAGGAATGTTCGTCAAATAAACAAGACATGGCTATGGTTTTCACATAGCTCTGTGTGTATGTATATATAGAGTGTGAGACAGAGAGAGAGAGAGAGAGAAAGAATATTTTTCAGGTTATCCTATCCTGGAAATAGAATATATTTTTATCAAAAATGATATACAAGAAAAAAGGTGATAAAGATAAAAATGCATTTAGGTTGATTCTAAGCATAAAGATTTTGTAAAAAAAATTATTAAATAACAATAGTGGCTTCACTTATGGAGCCCAATAGTGTGCTAAGGGCTTTCCTCATATTAAATAACTCTTCTTCCTCACAACTCAGAGGTACTACTATAGTTACTGATATTTTATAGATGAGGAAACAAAGGCTCAGAGAGGTTAAGTAATGTACTGGAGGGCATAACTGGTAAGCAGCAGAACCAGGGTTCAAACCCAGGCAGTCTGATTCCAGAACCTACACTCTTAGTCACTCTGCCCCTTTGAGGATGAAAATGTTAAAAACAGACCATTAAATGTTAGAAGGCAGGAAATTTCTAGACCAAAGGAGAGTGTGATATTTAGAAAGATCTAGATGGAAATGAGTAAAGTATGTTTATTTTCTGAAGTCTATTATAAGGAATAGCCATTAGTAAGCTTGAAGGCCCTATATGTAAGAAGCAGATGAACATACCAAGTAAACTTTTTAATTTAATGTTATGTAAACATATTTGGCTTGTTAATTGAAATTTGGTCAGGTATGGGTCGGGGCTGTGGTGAGAATACACTACTGATACTCAGCTACCAGAATTTTCTGTATGGCATTAGTCATAAAATACTAGCTTTCTTTGCACGCTATGCCTAAATTCAGTAATCTCGATGTTGGAGAGCAGTGTAATCCTTTAAAGAATTATGTTATTGATCTTTAAAGATCACAGTTAAGATCTTGCCTCTCAGGGCAAGATCATATATATATTTTTTAATACAGTAAGAAGGAAATTGCAGAAAATCAAGGGACACACATCACCTAAAGGGCTTCACACTCCTATTTCCTATCAAATGGCCTGTTAAGAAACATGCATCTATTTCTTGTACCACTTCTGCCAGACTTGAGATTATGAACCCCTTAATTGATTTCCCAAGGTCAAAAATATGGGCCAATGAGGATATCCAATAATAATTCCTACCTTTTTGGGGGAGGGAGGTCACTAAGGAGCAAGTTTCTCTATTTATAAAAACATAAAAAGCAAGCAAACATGATTCCTGAAATATGCAAATATGCATACATTATATGTTCTCACCTGATGCAGATAAGGACTTCTCTCTGGAAAGAGGCTCACAAAACTTTAGCATATTTTGCTTAAGAAAAATGGATCACAGTCGCAGACTGCCTTCCCCTGAGTAGGAAAAGCTTATATGCAGCAGTATCAGAGGAGCCTCAGGGCCCAGGTAGGGCAATTTCTTAGTGTCAGGATCTGAATTATCCATCTTATAAGTACTACTGAGCAATTTCTTGGTTGTTTTTCCATTTATGATCCAACGTGGTACCAAGAAATGCATTGTTTTAGACTAATGAGAAAACCCTTTTAAGCCACGTAAAGCTAAAAGGTATATAACGTGCTCTTCAAATGATGATTTCAAATGAAGAGAAAAGTAATAAGGGAACTGAAAAAAGTAGCATATGCATACCAAACTCAAAAGAACTTGTGTGGCAGTCAGCACATTAATAAAAAGAAGTGCCATAATTACCAGCTTACAAGATATATATATATAGATATATATAGATATATATATTTTTTTTTTTTTTGAGACAGTGTCTCACTCTGTTGCCCAGGCTTGTAGAGTGTTGTGGCATCAGCCTAGCTCACAGCAACCTCAAACTCCTGGGCTCAAGCGATCCTTCTGCCTCAGCCTCCCGAGTAGCTGGGACTACAGGCATGTGCCACCATGCCCGGCTAATTTTTTACGTATATTTTTAGTTGGCCAATTAATTTTTTTTCTATTTTTTAGTAGAGACAGGGTCTCGCTCTTGCTCAGGCTGGTCTTGAACTCCTCACCTTGAGCTACCCACCGCCTCGGCCTCCCAGAGTGCTAGGATTACAGGCGTGAGCCACCGCGTCTGGCCTAGATCAATAGTTTTTAAGAAAAGGCAAATTAAAGCCACAAAGAGAATTTCCTACACACTCACTAAAATGGCTAAAATTAAAGAGTGCCAACATCAAATGCTGGCAAGAATCTGGAGGAATTAGAACTCTAAAGTACCGAAGTGGGAATATAAGATAACAGAACATCTTCAGAAAACTAAAGTCACTTTAAGAAGTAAAGATAATTAATATTCTTTGCAAGAGCCCAACCATTTTTTCCCCTAAGTATTTACCCAACAGAAATCAAAACATATGCTGATACTAAGACTTGTACTTGAGTGTTCATGTAGCCCTCTTTACATAGCCCTAACTGGAAATAACCTATGCCCATCAATAGGTGAATGGATAAACGGATTTCATAAAATGAAATCTTAAATAGTAATAAAACAGGAACAAACTACCAATGGATAAATCTCAAAATAATTATTGTGAATAAAACCAGACAAAAGAACATATTGTATAACTTAAATTATACAAAATTATGGAAAATGCAAATTAATCTATAATGACCCAAAATGGTTCCCTGGGTCTTCATTTTTTTCTGAATTATTATATAAAATTAAAAATCTAGTATTTGCTACTATTAAATATAATAAAAATCCAGCACAAGATTGCTTATATAAAATCACATAGAGTTATCCAAACACAAACATTTTTGAGAAATTTTTGAGAAACAGAAAACAATTACATAGACTGAAGAGCGACTACCAAATTTTAATCAAACAGCAGTAATGGAATTCTGTAGAAAATACAATAAAAATTTAGTCAGTTACTGAAAAATTATTTACAAAGCAAAATGAAAATAAAATGCCATTCACTGAACTGAAAAACTATGGAAAGCAATAATGTCAAAAGACCCTAAGGCTAAAAGCAATTAATTAGATGTGCATAGAATTGCAAGATGGCAATAAAACAAAATAATAAAGTAACCAATGTTACTGTGGGTTGTTAATGACAAGAGAATTTGTCAAAGAATAAGAAAATAACACAACTGCATAATATAGAAACTAGAATAACAGTACTACCTTACTATTTGGTGTGAAACAAAAATAGAGAAATATCATATGGTAATTGAAATACTAAAAAGAGGAAAGGGTGAGTGGGGGGAAGAGGAGGAGGGAAGAACAGAGGGAAAAAGACTGAAGTATCCACCAAGAAAACACAATTATTTAAAGTGGGGATCAGCAAACATTTTCTTTAAAGAGCAAGACAGTGAATATTTTAGGCTTTGTACACTACATATGGTATCTGTTGCATGTTTTTTGGGTTTTTTTCCCCCAACTATTTGAAAATAAAAACAAATAAAACAAATCTTAGCACTTGGGCCATACAAAAATAGGCCACAGGCCTTAGTCTGCCAATTCCTGATTTTGAGTATTAAATGAGAGTTCAAATAAATTTCCATTCAAACTTAAAGATAAAATAGAAAGAACACAATAAACAAGTAAGATAAAGCTTTAGAGAAAAGAAATTTAAATGTTTAAAAATATCTTTTACAATTATAAAACACTATGCCAGCACAAATTAACATTACTAAAAAAAAAAAAAAAGAGTGGTCTCACTCTGTCATCCAGGCTATAATGATGCAGTGGCACAATCATAGCTTACTGCAGCCTTCAACTTCTGGGCTCAAGAGATCATCCCGTCTCAGCCTCCAGAAAAGCTGGGACTATAGGCACATGCCATAACACCCAGCTAATTAAAAATGCTTTTGTTTTCTAGAAACAGGGTCTCACTATGCTGCACAGGCTGTTCTCAAACTCCTGACCTCAAGTGATGCACCTGCTATACCCTCCTGAGTCACCAGGATTTACATGCCTAAGCCACTGCACCTGACTCCATAACATTACTATCATTAACATTATATAACAACATATTATCTTTAAAGAGATAACATATTATCTTTAAAGAGAAACTGTGGAAGAGTAACTTTTAAAATTATTATTTATGCATGTCATAAAATTAATCTAATTAAATGTCAATGTACCCCACCCCAAGTTTTTATTATATCTAAAGAAAGCTAATAGTAATAGGCACAAACAGACAAATATTGGGAGGAACAATGGCAAATTATCAATTGACTTTCATAAAAGAAAGACATGAAACTTTTGGATATGTGTAACTTGAAGAGTTCTTACTATAATCACTCTTTCAAGTTGTTTACTATGTGCAAAAAAATACTTTTTACACGAGCTGAAAATTTATTGAATCTCTGTATTTAGTAAGTGGCAAAAACAATATTGGGACCAAATATACAAAAGAGTTGCCATAGGCTTAAAACGATGAGATCTGTTCTAGAATTCACGAGATGAGCCAGAAAATTTTCTAGCAGCTAAAGATATGAAAGCTAAACCTCTTAAGGCTTGACAAAGCAATGGAGAGAGTCTACTATTGGGGTTTGTTAGGTCCATAAGAGAAGGAAGAGGTCACAAAAGAACTGTTGCCTGCTGAACTGTTGTTAACTTCAAAAGGAATCAATGTGTTTAACATTGCCAGGAACTACTTTTTGAAGCTTAAAAAAAATGCTTAACTTCCATAGATTCCACTGAACACATACATTTGAACTGGTCTCTTTACTATACTAGAAATAATTGAGAATTTTCTACCATAAAAGTAAAAAAAAAAAAAAAAAGGTCATAATATCATAATGTCTTATTGTATGCTATGTAGATATTTATCTACTGAACTTCAATTCTACATTGTTACCTTAAAGAAACCCTGTCTAGACCATGTTGTCAGGTTACTTATGGCTGACAACCAGTGAACACCAGGACACTCTGGGCTTGACCAAGGTGGCTTTCTGCCTTAGGGAAAAGGCGACTTTATACGTGTTTTGTTACTAGCAACAATTACCACAGGGGAGATTATAGCCAGGTACTAAACTCTAAAAGAACGAAACACAGAGACCCTCATCCCTGACGACCTCTAAAGGCAAATAAGTCCATCATCTTCCTCTGCTCTGAACCTGCAGAAAGTCTCCTAGTTGTTTACTGGGAAAGCTTATAATTCATAAGTTAAAGCCATCTTCCTAATTAAAATGTCATCATTTCACTGTGGGGGCCTGGTATCTATGGTGATGAAGGAACTCGTCCAGATTAAAATCTCTATCACCTATTTTTGAAAGCTAGTTAAAGCTTAAGGTAATGGAGTCTGTTGCAATCCTGAAAATACTATAAGGTCCTCTCTTTTTTTCTGTTTGGCTTCTGTCAGTGAAAGATTCCAAGGGTCAGTAGAAACAGAGAGAAATGGGCTTCAGGGAAGAGCTGCAGGCAGTCTGCATAGCCAGTCCCATGCTGTGAGAAAGACTGCCTATAGAGTTGAACATTGTTTTTTCTACCATGATGATACACCATGCTTCCCCAGAAGATGTGTTGTAAATCATCAGTCTTTCCAAACTTTTTATAAATACAGTGGTAGTGATATCACTATAATTTTTTCCCATACAGAAATAATAAAGCTTTTATGAAGTCAGAAGCTTACTTACATATTTTTATAGAAAGAAACAACAGCTCCTCTGTATCTAAATATTCATTTAGTTTATGACTTTGAAAATAGAAATTTTGTAATACTGTTGTAGAGTTTTTGTAATACTACAAAGCTATTTAAAGCCTACAAATGAATACAGTGCACTTAACCAATTAACTAGGTGAAAACAGTAATGATGAAAGAGGTTATCTGCATTTACTAAAAAAATTTTGGTTTGGAAAGGAATGTTAAAAAAATAAATTGCACTTTCTTTTGACAGTTGTGTCAGAAAATAAAGGAATGGCCACTACTTAATCTTTTCTGACTGTTATAACAAAGTATCATAGATTGGGTGGCTTATCAACAACAGAGATTTCTTTCTCACAATTGTGGAGACTGGGAAGTTCAAGATCAAGGTTCAGTGGATTGGGTGTCTGGTGAGGGTCGACCTTCCTGGTTCATACAAGGACATCTTTTTGCTGTGATCTCTCATGGCAAAAGAGATAAGGAGCTTTTTCAGTCTCTAAGTGAAATGAGGGGTGGGGTAATAGAGGAAGGTTTATGGAAAGTGGAGGAAGTCTTTTATAAGGACACTAACCCTACTGCCTCTCAAAGGCCCCCAATTCCTAATACCATTACCTTGGTATTTAAGTCTGCAACATATGAATTTGGAGGGCACACAAGCATTCAGAAGCCATGCAACTAAAGTGACAACATACCTGTAAATTACAGTTGGGTGGCTCTATTATTATTACTATTATTACCATTTTAGGAAGGGCAGAATACAATGAAGTAGAGGAAACATGATACATTTCTTTCTTTAACATGATTCAATTAGACAACAGAAATTCAACAAAAAAATTCTCATTGACCTCTCAGCCAATAACCAAATCAACTGAAATCACTGAAGACAGAAGAGATACAGAATTTTTGGTACTCTTAACTACTGTTGATTTTTACAACTGGTAAAGATAGTACTAAAAACTCTTATGCTTTTTAAGTTTTGCAACTAACTGATATTGAAAATAATGGCCATCAACCATATACTCAATAAAAAGGATCATCAACACTTTTGAGAGACCAAATTGATTATTAAATGTAAGTGATATGATGTAAGTTTTCAGAAGTTCCTTGTTTATTGAACATCTATTCGGGCTACAAGCCTGTAAAATACCTCATGAATGTAACAGTACTTCAAAATTAAAATACTGTAATTCTTTCAGTATATACTTATAGTAATTTTTAGTTTTTCAGCCACAGGAACTCTCTGCTAGATAAATATTAATTAACTTTCAGTAAATTCTGATAGATGGGAGAATATAATTTGAGAATAAAATACATATAAGCGCAGTATCTGTTTTAATAGGAAGTGGAAAGAGTATTCCAGGCATAAAAAGAGCACAAAGGAAGGAAAATGGGATGTGAAAAACTAAGAGATCTTGTGAGACTGAAAAGCAGAGAACTCAGGGAAAGTGCCATAAAATGTGCATGTTTAAATGCAGATGAGAAGAAGATAGCACAAGAAGAGGATGAAGATGGAAATGAGAGATGGAAATATCAACAAGACAAGGTTCCAAGAAAATAGGATTTAGAGCACAGGTGGTGTGAGAGGCCTCTCTGTGAAGTGGAAATTAAGAGCATCTGCTCAGAGTAAAATGGGGGGTATAGCGACAGGGGGAAGGTTGAAGGAAAGAAGATAAAGTCTAAAATAGTAATTTCAAAGGATGGAGAAAAAAAAAGTTGGCCAGAGAACAAAAATTCTGAAGACTACTGAGAGACCAGTTTAGATTATTCATCATATGGAGAGTTCCTAAAAAAATTTTATGCTATAAAAATTCCCTCTTTAACATAAATTGCTTTACAAACTGTCAAATAATTTTCAATGTAATTATTTAACAAAATTAGGATAAACTGCTTGGTCTTATTAAAGAAAAAGGGAAAGCAGGCCCAGACCATGATTCTACCACTTGCCAGCCATGTAATCTTCAGTTAATTTCCTAACCTTTCCATGTCTTTGTTTCCCTAACCATACAGAAAGTGGATAATTATATCTTCCTTACAGATCTATTATTACAATTGAGATAACAAATGTAAAGTGACTAACACAAAATGTGGCAAAGAACAGGCCTTCAATAAAGGTTAGTTTCACTCTTAATTCCTAAACTGCCTACTGACACAGCTGGGTGACATCTCTGTCTTGTTGATCTCCCACAAGAAAAGGCAGTAAGCGCCAAAACACAGGATCTTTCCACTAAGACACCCTGGTTCCCAAGAAGCATCAATTCAGTGACATCATTATTAATTAAGCGTATAATACCTCTCAGCTCTGAAAAGCCAGAAATCTAACTTTGTGACAGACATAGGTCTGAGCAGAATATACCCTCCCATGAACGATGCTGAGACATTCAACAAAATAAAGCTCTGTGCCTCCTGTTTTCCTAAAATCTATGCAGATCATTCCACATCTACCCATGTAGACACACATTACTTTTATACTTTTTCTTATCTTTTTAACTTAATCCTATTGATTAAAAACACGTCATTGCTTAAAGAATAACAGTCATCTACTTTAATAATCTTCTGATTAACTTTATATAGTCTGGATGTAACAGAGGGAATGGCCTCAAAAACTTCCCCCACCCTTTTGGGAACTGCAGCCTGGGCTATATCCCTGAGGCAGGTTAAGTCTTTTGTTAAAACTCCCAGGTGATGCCAGCCCTGCAAGTGGGCGGCTGGTGGAGTTCACAGGCTTTGTTTTTGGCAGAGATGGGTGTTTTAGAATCGTTAACCACAGTAATTGCCTGAAGCTGAGAACCCTCCTTTTAAAAACTCTGTGTTTCCACTGATGTTCAGGAAATTTGGGATTTTGAGATGGGAAGGTCTACCATATTTCCTCCTTTGTTGGCAAAGTAAACTCCCTTTCCTTCCTCCTCACACTGTTTGTCCTGGTTCTTCTGATTCGGCCTCATGGACAAGTGACCGAGCTTCCAGTCACTTTATAATAAAACTATCAATATTTAAGGAATATTAATTTCCTAAAAGTTTGTGAGTCTCTTAATTTTTCACATGAATTTAACACATTAACTGCCAAGTGAGTTGTATTTAACTCATGCTAATTTTGAACCCAGGGCCTCGTGAGGCATGTGTAACTCACATGTCTCTTCCTTGGGAGAGTGAGAACTATTTTTCAGTTGCATACAACCCACACACAGAAAACAATAAAAAAAAAAACCCACATTTTTCATTAAATTAGAAATTTTGTTTTCAAAGTTTTTGTTCTATTTTTCTAATAAAAATGACCCCAAGGAAAAAAATTTTTTTCTAGTGTGGCAGTCAATGTGTTAAAAACTGAAGTCAAATTTGACAGCTGTTAAAATGTATACAATAAAATATCTAAAATATACTATCCTTAGGAATAACTATCCCGGAAAATACTTTCTCTTTTGTATTGAAAGTTGTTGAAGAATTTTAAGTGGTAAATGGACATAATTAGATATCCCTTATATTAAGATCATTCTGGAGACAGTATAACTATTAAGTGGAAATTAGAGACACTAACAGGAGATAACTATAGTAATCAGGGTGAGAAAGCTAAAGGTATGAAATGAGAAGACAGGAACACTCAGATTAGACCAGAGGTCAATGAATTATGCCCATGGGACAAACCTGGCCCATCACTTATTTTTATAAATAAAGTTTTAATAGAACATAGCCAAGCTAATTTACATATTATCTATGGCTGCTTTCCTGCTATAAAAGCAGAGTTCTGTAGTTATGACTGAAACTCAATGGCCCAAAAAGTCTAAACTAATAATTGCTATCTGCCTCCTTGAAAACATTTGCTGGTCCTTAGATTAGCTGATTCCTAAATTTCCATGAACACAGGAGAAGATACATGTGACAACACTATTTTTTAATATGCTGCATTAGAAAGTTACTGCAATGTCCACATGGAATAATGTTGATGATACTATGAATGAGCTTGCTTAACACACATTCTTGCTTCCTTTTAGTATGCTTTTTCTGGCAAGGTTCTGATGTATATAGTCCCTAGCTTCATAAGAGTCAAGAGGCAGAACAGAGGGCATCCATTTTGCTATCTAGATCATGTCAGAGGAAATATAGCTTTGAAGCTTTCAACAGCGTTAAAGGACAACAAAAACAGTGGGCAGTTTCCTGACATGGAAGAAGCAAAACCTGCCCAGTTGCCCAATTCTGCATCGTACGGTAGTTCCGTGAAACTCAGATTATGGAATTTTTCTTGAGCCCTCCCAGTGATATCCTATGATAAATCCCTGTCTACTAAAACTTGCTAAAGTAGATTCTGTTCTCTATAAATACAACTTAACCAATATAAGCATTCTGATAGGCAGGCAGATACAAAGCCAGAGTTTAGAATAGAGATCTGGGATGCAGATTGAGATTTGAAAGTTATCAGCAGATGGGAATGTATGACAGGAATATATGAGATCATCAAGGAAAAGCATTTAGAGTAAAAAAAGGTCAAACATATATAGGAAACACAGTCATTAAGGAAGTAAGCAGAAGTTGTTAAGAATAGGGAAGAACACCAAGAGCAATGTCAAGAGAAAAAGAAGAAAAATGGGAAAGACTGGCATTAGAGAAACCAAGAGAAGAAGAGGTGTCAAGAAGTTAAAATGGTCACCAATGTCAAATATTTGAGATAAGTTAAGGTCAAGTCTTTTGGGAAATTGGGAGTTCTCTAGAGACCTCCCTGAAAGTAGATTTACTGAAGGAGTGTTAGAAGCCAGAATAGTATAGACTGGGGGACTACATGAGAAGTAAAGAAAAGGAGACAGTAAGGGTGGTCGATTCTTCCAAACAGTTTGGTTCTCAAGTCCTCTGGTTCCATCCATGTTGTTGCAAATGACAGGATTTCATTCTTTTTTATGGCTAATATTTCATTATGTATATGTATCAAATTTTCTTTATCCATTCATCTGTTGATGGACACTTAGGTTGATTCCATATATTGGCTATTGGGAATAGTGTAACAAAAAACACAGGATTGCAGATATCTCTTTGATATACTGTAACAGAGGGAATCGCCTGAAAAAAACAGCAAAAATATTTTCTGGCTCTTTAAAACATCCCCTACTCCTTCTGGAGAACTAGGACCTGCATCCCTGCCTCAGGCCAGTGGTTGGAGGGGCAGGGAAGTGTCCTTTGTTCTCTGTGCTACAGGACATGGCTCAGCCCAACAGCATGGAGGAGGTCCTGGTCACCAGATTGTCTTCGGAAGCATTGGGATGATCAGAATCATCAACTGTAGTTGAACAACAATAGCCTAGAAGTGAGAATCCTCTCTTTAAAAGCTCTGTATTTCTCCTTACTATGAGGAGGATGGCATTTTAGACAGGAGTCTCCATCTTCCCCATTTGCTGCCCTTCTCAAACCACTTATTCTCGTTTTTTTTTTTTTCTGATGTGGCCCGTGGACAAATGCAGAGCTTTTGGTAACAATACTGGTTTCCTTTCTTTTGAATATATACCCAGTAGAATTGCTGGGTATGTATACAGTATCACTATTTTTAGTTCTTAAGGAACCTCATACCGTTCTCCATAGTGGCTGTACTAATTTACATTCCCAACAACAATGTATGAAAGTTCCCTTTCTCTACATCCTTTCCAGCATTTTTTATTGCCTGTCTTTTGAATAAAAGCCATTTTAACTGGGATGAGATATCTCATCATAGTTTTGTTTTGCATTTCTCTGACGATTAGTGATGTTGAGCCTCTTTCGTAAACCTGTTGGCCATTTGAATGGCTTCTTTTGAGAACAGTCTATTCAGATCTTTTGCTCATTTTAACTGGATTATTTGCTTTTTTCCTATTGAGTCATTTCAGTTTTTTATATATCTTAGTTATTGATTCCTTGTCAGGTGGGTAAGTTGCAAATATTTTCTCCCATTTTATGGGTTGTTAAAAGGCTTAAGATGAGTAACAGTGCCTTGGACAAAACAAGCAGCTCAACAGGTATTAACAAGCTACCTACCTGCATATGCACATCATATATTTCATGTTATATATCTTAAGTTTACTTTAGAATTAAACATATTAGATATGTATTAAATAAATATTCCTTATAAATGTCCTACTCTCCAATTTAAATTATAGACATACTTCCTCAGTGATAAAATGAAGATATGTATTACTTTTTTGAACTTGAAGTCAAATGTTCATCTGTATTATGATATTTTTCACATTAAAAAAGTGATATTATTTTTATTACCTGAGTCTCCACACCCTGCTCCAATAGGCGTTTAGCTTGATTTTCCACTTCAAGTCGAGCTCTTGCAATAAAAAGCAGATCATTTTCTATTACTTCTATTCCAGAAAGATCTATTCCTTGAGAAAGATAATCTGTTTTAAAAAAACACACACATTTAAGTATTTCAATATTGAATAAATATCAAGGTATCAAAATATCATATAATTTCTTCAAAGAAATATAGATTTGCTGTTGAACGAAGTTCCCTTTCAAAATCCATATTTTAAAAAATAGAGTTTCCAAAATGTTTTCTATTTAATAAATAACTTTATTCTGGAGCTAAATGTTCCAAATAAGACAGAAACAGTAAATGGGGTAGAGAAGAGGACAGGAGATTGACATTTTTTAATGACAAACTTTGTAGAACAATTTGAGTATATTTTACATGTATAACTTCCATAATAAATACAACTAAATTTAAAGAGTAAATAGGAAGTCATGAAAAATACAAAAATTAGAATAAGGTGGCTAGCCAAACAGAAAAAAAGTTCATACCCTCTAAATCAATGATTCTACTTCTGGGAATAAATAATAATCTTAAAAACAAAACAAAAAAACAAACTGAATGTATTTGGCCAGGAAGTGCAGTTGTAGTGTTATCCATACGTATGTGTATATGTATGTATATATGTACACATATAATGTACATAAGTATGTATACATACATATGAACATTGCAAATTAGTAAACCATTTTGGAAAACAATTTTGGATTATCTAATAATGCTCCATATGAGTATCCCCCATGACCAAAATATTCCATTCCTAGCTGTATATTGGAAGACATGTATAAGAATGTTCATAGCAGCATTATTAAAAATAAAATAAAGCTGAAAACCCAAAAAAATCATCAACAGCAGAATAGAAAAATAAAATTGTAATGTATTCATTCAAAGTACCACTACAGAGAAGTAAAAACAAACAAATGACAGGGTTATACATATCATATCAATGACTCAACATAATGCTAAGGAAAAACAAGTTTTAGAAGAATACACACAGCAAGAAATAATTCTTATTAAGTTTTTAAAATATGAGACTAAACAATATATTATTTGGGACACATACAAACATTAATAACATTCAGAAAAGTTAGCAGAGATAGGTAATACAACATAATTTTAATATTCTAATTCTTAAGTTTGGTGGGCAGTATTATAGCTTAGACATAATAAAAATGTGTTTTTTGCATTTTTATATTTTTCCATTAAATATAAAGTAAGTATGAGCCAATGGCACAGATTATAGTATTACTGGACAAGAACATTAGAACAGTTATCATAACTGCATTCTATACATTCAAAAAAAGAAAAGACTGAATATGTTAAGTAAAGACATGGACAATAAAGGCACAAATTCAATTCTACAGGTGAAATGTACAATGTCTGGATGGGATTAACAGCACATGAGACACTGTAGGAAAAGCAGAACACATTATCTCAGGAAAAAGAGCTTAATGCCAAGAATATTAACTAGTAACTGGATAATCTTTAAAAAAAAGACCATGTTTGCTAAAGAATTTCTGTAAATCAGAGAAATTTTTAAAGGGGAGAAATCATATAATCCTACATCATAGAGGCAATCACTGCCAAAGGGATCACCAGAATTTCCAGAAGTACGTCTGAGAAACTTATGAATCCCCAAATTCTCAAGTAACACCAAAATAGCATATATCCTCCCCCTGGAGGTTTATGTGAGGAAAAAAAAGAGAAAGGAAAACTGATGTACAGGGTCTGGGCAGCTGGCTAAAGTTGCTTACCAATGGAAGTGGCTCCCTCCTACACACCAACTTTGCAAAGAACACCATTCAGATATATGTCTCTGAAAAATTACAAACAATCCTCAGAAGTTTCTAAAATATTTAGTATCTTGATTGACCTTAAAAGTAAATGTCTGCTAGCCAGGTACAGTTGCATGTGCCTGAAATGCCAGCTATGGGGGAGGGCAAGGCGGGAGGATTGCTTGAGCCCAGGAGTTCACGACCAGCCTGGACAACACAGGAAGACCCCGTTTCCAAAAAACAACAGAAAAGAAGAAAAAAGTAAACGTTTATTATGTTTTTTTTAAATCTACCCCTGAGTTGTTTTGTTGTTTTTATTTTAATTATAGTTATTTACAATGCCTTCTTTATTAACTTAATGTTATAAGTATTTATCCACCCTATTATAGTTCTTATAAATATCAGTTTTTGACAGCTGCCCAGTATTTCAACAAATGAATGAACCAAAAACTTATTTAACTTTCTCCTTAATATGGAATATTTGTTATGATAAATAACTACTTTAAACAGCTCTATATGGAAAGATTTTAAAATTATTTCCTTGGGAAAGAATCAAAGACAGAATTATTAGATCAAAGTAAGACTTCTAAGTTTCTTAACACTAATTATCAAACTACTTTTCAAAGGGGCTATATACTACTTTGTATGATTTTACTAGTAATCTGCGGGAGTAATCTAACCATAGAGAGCACTGGATATTATCATTGTTTTGAGTATTTTATACACTGCTCTAAGAAATATGTTCTTATCGATGATCTAATCTGAATTTTTAGGTGACAAAGCTGAATACTGTTTACTAACAATATTTCCTCTTGAGAATCTCTATAAAATTTTTGCTTCCTTATCTTTTTCTTAAATTACTCCATATTAATTATATAATAATAGTCACTGTTTGCCTACCATACCTGTTATGAGAATTTTCCCAGTCTGTTGACTTTTAAATTTTTAGTTATTTACTTATATATTATTTCTTGAGGCCATTCTAAGAACACAATCATAAAATTATGCTATCTAAATTAAAGCTCCACATTTGATTCTTCCTCACATCCTTGCCTGATTAAGAAATTCAGACTTAAAGCCTTTTTACAAAAGCAAATATCAGAATATAAAACTGTGATTTACAGAGGGTTATCTAGAAGACTGATAAAACAGTAATCTGGAGAGAAAAGATGCCCTTTTAGAATCCAATCAACAAAAATTTTACCTTTGAAATTAAAATAAATTATATTGCAAAGGTTGGGTCTTATCACAATAACCACATTTAAACTTATTCTGAAATTAAAATAAATTATATTGCAAAGATTGGAGCTTATCACAACAACCACATTTGAACTCATTCTCAAGTATCAATCTTCTTTGCTACCCTATCAGATACTGCATAAAGAACACAGTTACTACAGAACACTGAGTGAAATACCTTAAAACAAAAACACACAAAATAACACCAAACAACATGAATGTTGTAAGGGTTATAATAGTGATAGAACTAATTTATCCAATCAAAAATGAGATTTGAGCTCTACTTACTAATAGCACCAAAAAATAATGTTCCTAGCAATTTATTAAAAATTGTTTTAAAGATATACCCACAGACAGACAGACATAGACACACATACATACACACACACACATACACACACAGTCATGGCTCATTAAAAACAAAATTATTTCATTAAAGATACCTTAGAAAACACACAAGTTAGAGTATAAGTAATCCCAAATTCCAAGGACAACTTCATAAACATTTTGATTTTCATTTCATTATTATAACTGCAAATAGTGTTTTATTCTTATATTTGATATTTTAATTATATTTATGTAGGTATCTTGAATCTGATGACAAAACACACCTATGGGGAAAAACACTTTAAAGAAAAATTTTTATGTACAATTGCAGGGTAATTCTAATAATGTATAATCTAATTAAAACCCAATAAAATTTATATAAAGCAAAAATGTTAAAGTCCTGAGGTATTTGCACAAAAGCAGAAATGATGGTTTATAGAAAATAAAGAATAGTATGGGCTTACTATGTGTAAGATTTTAAAATGTGATAACCTAAACATAATTAGACAAATAGAAAAATTATCATAAATGTATAAAACCAATCACTGGAAAAAATTTTTAAGAAAGAATACTATTCTAAATACTGAGAAAAAATAATCTCTTAATCTTTAAAGAAATAAATGAATTACAAGAAATATTTCACAACCAAATATCTATTTTTAATGAAAAAACAGTAAAAATAAAAAGAAAAGAAAAAGAAAATAGAGGAAATATTTGTAGTAAATTAAACATAAAGGTATTACCATCAAAAACATATAAAGAATTTATAGTTTCCAATGGGTAAATAAGCAAAGGATATTAAATAAGTTCACATAAAAGGACATTCATAAGTTAATGCTTGAAAACCTATTAAACCTTTCTAATAATCTTTGAAATTAATCTTTACATAAAATAGTAAATATTCATTGAAACATCTTTAAAACTAGTAAAAATATCTTTTAATTAAAAGTTACTTCTTACTAACATTTTAGAGAAGACAAGTATATCCTTCAGAGGCAAAGTATGATAGAAAAAATACTGAACTAAGAATGGGAACATCTGTGCTTAAATCTGCTCAATTCGGAGCCAGGTGTGGAGGAGGCTCACGCCTATAATCCTAGCACTCTGGAAGGCCGAGGCAGGTGAATCGTTTGTGCTCAGGAGCCTGAGATCAGCTTGAGCAAGAGCGAGACCCCGTCTCTACTAAAAATAGAAAGAAATTAGCTGGACAACTAAAAATATATAGAAAATATTAGCCGGGCATGGTGGCGCATGCCTGTAGTCCCGGCTACTTGGGAGGCTGAGGCAGGAGGATCGCTTGAGCCCAGGAGTTTGAGGTTGCTGTGAGCTAGGCTGATGCCACAACACTCGAACCCGGGCAACAGAGTGAGACTCTGTCTGGGAAAAAAAAAAAAAATCTGCTCAATTCTATGACCTGAGAAGAATCACTTAACCTTTCTGAGACTCAGAAAGTCAAAATTAAAAAGTCTATGTTGGAAATCAAGCAGGGTTGTATGGATGAAATCAGCTAATATGCATGAACTATGTTTTATAAACCATAAAAAAATTACATATAAATAAGCTAATATTTTCATAATATGGTATTAGTTGCTAACCCCTGTTCTTTTTATGGAGATAGGGAGAAGACCCTGAAGAACAGATAGGTAATCTTAAGGAATTTAGTGTTACAGAAAATAAACACAGGTTAAAATTTGTACTTTTCTAACCAATTCTTAGTTGATATTACTGCATAAACTACGCACAAAATAGCCTGGGCTTAAGTAAACTCCTTTAGCCGAATCTTTATATTTCTAAAGTCCAAAGGACTTCTCAGGGCTTGTTGATCTTTCTTGTTCTTCAAAGCTTCACGGTACCAAAAGCGTTACTTCCTTTTTTCTCTCTCATTACAAGGGGAAGGAGAAAAACATTACTATTGAAAATGGGGGTTAGTTTTCCTTTCCTAAATCTTACTCTATGTCTGTTTCGGCTAGCACAAAATATTGCCCAGGGCAAACAGAAAGACAGTGCATCATGTATCTGTTCCCCTGAGCACAGTTTTTCCTTTTTTCCTCACTAACTGTGGTATTGTTGATATGACATTATGGTTTAAAAACATGGATTTAAACAAAATCTTTTTTACTTACAGAAGGATATTTCAGGTGCTTTATTTAGTGCCTACCTTCTAATAAGTACCTAGTCAGAAATAAGTGTCAATCTCTCTCTCTAGATGCACTGAATAAAATCAGCAAGGATACAGAAAAAATGAACGCCACTATAAACAAAGGATCTAACTGACACCTTACAGAATACTTCACCCAACAAAAACAGTACAAATTCTGTTCAACTTCACATGGAACATTTACCAAGATAGGTTATGTCCTCAGCGATAAAATAAACTTTATAAAATTAAGTAAAATCACACAAAGTATGCTCTTTGATCATAATAGAATCAAACCAGAAAATTTTCTAAACTTGGCAAATTAACACATTTTCAAATAATCAATGGATCACAAAGGATATCTAAGGAAATATTTTTAATATTGAATTGAATGAAAATTAAAATACAACATCAAAATCTGTGTGATGCAATCAAAGCAGCAGTTAGAGGGAATTTATTAATACTACTAAATGTACTTTTAGAAAAAAAATGTTATTATAAAACAAAAGGTCTCAAATCACCAATGCAAAATCCTGCCTCAAGAAACTAGAAAAAGTAAAATAAACCCAATAAGATAAGAGCTAATAAAAAGAAATCAATGAAATTGAAAACAGAAAAATAAAATCAATCAAACCAAAAAGTTAATTCTTTGAAAACCTCAATAAAATTGATAAACCTTTAGTAAGACCAAAAAAGAGCAAAAGGAGGAAGACAAATTACCAGCATCAGTAATGAAAGAGGTTACCACTATAGATAGACCTTACAGGCATTAAAAGAGAAGAATACTATGAATAGATGAACAACTTAGAAATGCACCAGAACTCATACAAGATGATCTGAGTAGATCTATAACTATTAAGGAAATTGAATTTGTAGTTTAAAACATTTAGTATAAGAACCTCTACAGGGCCAGATGTTTTCACCATCATCAAAGAAAGAAATCAATTCTATACAATGAAAGAAGAGGGAACACCACCTAAAACTAGGGAAAAAAGGAGAATAGTATAGAACATTATACCTCTGGAGATAAACACAAAAATCTTCAAAATAGGCTGGTGTGGTGGCTCACGCCTGTAAGCCTAGCACTCTGGGAGGCCGAGGCAGGTGGATCGCTCAAGGTCAGGAGTTCGAAACCAGCCTGAACAAGAGCGAGACCCCGTCTCTACTAAAAAGACAAAGAAATTAACTGGCCAACTAAAAATATATATAGAAAAAATGAGCCAGGCATGGTGGCGCATGCCTGTAGTCCCAGCTACTCGAGAGGCTGAGGCAGAAGAATTGCTTGAGCCCAGGAGTTTGAAGTTGCTCTGAGTTAGGCTGACGCCACGACACTCTATCCCAGGCAACAGAACAAGGCTATGTCTCAAAAAAAAAAAAAAATCTTCAATATACTAGCCAATCTGATTACCCTGATACAAAAACCAAAGACATTACCCTCCCCCAGAAAAAAAAAACTACAAAGCTATCTCCCTCAAGAACATACAGGCAAAAATTCATCAACAAAATATTAGCAAATATAATCTTGCAATATATAAAAATAATAATACACTATAACCACAGGGAATATCTTCTTGGAATGCAGGGAAGATAAATATTGATAATTTAAAGATGTTTTACTACAAACCCCAAAGCAACAAATAAAAATACAAGTTTAGAGCTAATGAGTCAACAAATGAGAAAATATAATCATAAAAAATACTCAGTCTAAAAAAATGCAGAAAAAGAGAAAAAGAAAAGCAATGAACAGATGATATAGATAGAAAGGAAATTCTAGAAAATGCAAGCTAGAATGTAGGTCAGTTCCCTGAGGACTGGAGAGGATTTTGGAGAAGGGTAGGAGGGAGGCCTCACATAGAAACTTTTGGGAATGATGAGTATGTTTATTATTTTGATTGTGTTGATGGTTTCTCAGGCATATAAATATGTCAAAATTTATCAATCTGCACACTTTAAACAAGTGCAGGTTATTGCATATCAATTATACCTCAATAAGGCTTTTTAAAACGAAAGAAAAACTGCGACAGAAATACATCAAACAGAACTACAGGGTTTATTCAACAACAACAAAAAAATCATTTTCCCTCTTTGCCATACCTATGAAAGACATCAAGAAGGATCTGTATGACTTTGATTCTTTCAAATAGCCATTTAAATGCCTCCTATGTGCTAGGTACTGTCTAAACAAAGACAACAGACATCAATCTTACATTTACATTACAGCTTTGTTAACAAAGTAGAAAACAGAATTATAAACCAGGCAGTCCCCCATCCAAAAAGTTGAACAATACACTTATATATTAAAAGGTTGTATTCCCAAAGAGCTAAAATATTCATATAATTCTTAATTATGGAAACTGGAGGAATTGCTTCTTTCAGGTCCAGCCATTCCAAAAGCTTAGTGGACACTGACTCTGCAATATATTAATAGGTATTGTGATAACTTTAGGAAATGCTAGATTAAACACAAAATAAAGCAGACTTCTTTACTATAGTATTTCTTAGAACCATTACTGTACATGGTAAACATCCAAAATAGGAATATAAAATAAAACATTTCCCAAATCTGTTTATCCACAGGATACCATCCATCCCTTGCTTTTTCACCTCAGATTTCAGAAGATCTAGTAAGACTACCACACAGGAAACATACTTACAAAAACACAGTGATTATACTATAATGGTTTAGATGTAATATGAAAAGAAACAAAGTCCACATAAATCCACTGATAGAAGTCCTTTTTTACTCCTTTAAAAATCAGGTCAATAAAGGATCTTATTTTACAATATAAAGCACTTTGACAAATAATATAAATAAATCATGTTTATAATATAGATATAAAAGATAAGGAAAATATGTATCTCTATATATTTTATTCTCTATGAATAGTACCCCCATCATATACAAACATCTATAACCATAGAATCTTCATATATATATATATATATGTGAGTTACCATAACAACTTCTAGCCACATTTTTATTCTGTATCTGAATTTTACTTAAAAAAAAAAACAAATATTACATGGCTATATGAAAATCGCACATCCACACTCTGAAGAGTCCTTACTAATGAAGAAATAACATGAAAGTTATTAACAGTAATTACTAACCTTTATAAAATTTAAGGGCTTAAAGTTAACTCTGAGAATATTTACTCTCTAATCCATACATTATAGATGTAATGCATTGATGCAAAAGGTTAGAAGAATTATATGGAGTCATAATACAACTAGTTATCAGAAATAAAAATTACCACAGTAACTAACACTCATATAGTGCTTACTATGTGTCATGGATTGAAATGTGTCCCCCTAAAATTCATATGTTGAAGTCCTAATCCCCAGTACCTCAGAATGTGACCTTATTTAGAAATAAAGTCATTTTAGACATAATTAAGACATAGTTAAGATGAAGCCCCTAATCCAATATAACTAGTGTCCTTTTAAAAAGGAAAACTTTGGACAAAGATAGCCACACATGGAGAATGCCATGTGAAGACAAAGGCAGAGATTGGGGGTAGTGGTTCCACAAGCCAAAGAACTCCAAAGACTGCCAGCAAATCATCAGAAGCTAGGGGAGAGGCATGGAACAGATTCTCCCTTGCAGCCTCAGAAAGAAGCAAACCTACTGGTATCTTGGTTTTGGCCTTCTAGCCTCCAGAATTATGAGACAACAAAATTCTATTATTTAAGCCATGCAATTTGTGGTACTTTGTTACAGCAGCTCTAGCAAACTAACACACTACATGTCTAGACACTGTTATAAGAACCTGTAAGAACTCATTTAATACAACAACTCTTTAGTTAGGTACTTTTATCTGGTCCACTTTCCAGATGGTAAAGCCGAGGCATAGAGCAGTTAATTAACTTGCCCAGGGTCATGATTACTAAGCGCTCAAGGAAGGATCTGAGAAGTAGCATGGATAGTGTTTGTCTTAGTTTGAGCTGCTATAACAAAGTACTGTAAAACTGGGGGGCTTATAAACAACAGAAATTTATTTCTTACTGTTCCAGAGGTGGGAAGTCTGGGATCAGGGTACCAGCACGGTCAGGTTCTGGTGAGGGCCCTTTTCCAAGTTATCGACTTGTATCCTCACATGATGGAAAGACAGCAAGAGAGCTCTCTGGGGTCCCTTTTATAAGGGACTAATACCACCTCTGAGGGCTCCAGAGGCCCAACCTCCTAACACCATCACATTAGGGGATTAGGATTTCAACATATCAATGTTGTGGGGGACACAAACATTCAGGCCATCGTAGTGCTGCTGCTAAAACTGCCCCATAGTACAGCTCCATGTTTCAACTGTCTAGGGCATTTCTGGCTGTTCTACATCAAAGTTTGATGCTGTGGACATCTAAAGCTTTGTTCTGTACACATACTCTAAAATCTTCCAATAAATCCTTTCTACTTAAACTAGGTGTAGTAGATTCAGTTGGCCTCAACTGGGAACCCTGATTGCTACATAAGAAAATCTCTAGTCAGAAACTGAAGTTCTGGGGAAAGCTGAAATACTTACAGAAGCAGACAGTGGTTGTAGACTCAGAAAAATACCCGAGTGATCTCTAACAACTACTTGTTATATGGATTTTGAATTTTTCACTATGGTGGTGAAGGGCCTAACAAGCCGCCTGGCCACAAAAATCAATTCCTCTGGTCTTAAAATATATTCCTCTATTCTGATACTCTGACCATAAACACTTATGGCCTCTTTCCAAAAGTAAGGCTATATATATAGACTACACTTAAGTCCAACTGAGGAGTGAAAGTCTTGAGGAAAGAAAAATAAACTACGATAGACTACAAGAGAGATAACTAGAGATCAGTAGTTTAGGTTTGGATTTTTCTATACATCAAAATTTACAATGGCCCAAGCTTGATCATTCCTTCTTTCTTTTATTGTTCATTGCTCTTCATTAAATTCACTTCATGTTAACTCTCTGTGAAAACACTATACTCATAAATTATTTCACAATTTGAGAATTAAATATATTTTAAGACAAAAATATACTCCTCTGTTACGGGTTGAAATGTGTTATGCAAAAATGATATGTTGAACTCTTAACCCCCAAACCTATAAATGAGACCTTATTTGGAAAGAGGGTCTTTCCAGGTATAATCATGAAGACAAAGTCACACTGGATTAGGGTGGGACCTAATCCAATGACTGGCACCCTCATAAGACATCTTATAAGGGACATTTGGAGACAGACACAGAAAGGAGAATACCATGTGAAGACACAGAGACCTGCAGGGGAGAAGGCCATGTGAAGAGAGACGAGATTGGAATGGCTCGCCTATAAACCAAAAGACACCAAGAATCGCCACAACCACCAAAAACTAGATGAGAAAAAGAAAGATTCCTCCCCGAGAGCCTTCAGAGAGAGCATGGACCTGCCAACACCTTTATTTCGGACTTCTAGCCTCCAAAACCGTGTGAGAATAATTTTCTGTTGTTTTAAGGAACTCAGTTTGTGGCATAATGTGTCAGTTACCCTCCATAACAGCTCAGTAGCCCTAAGAAATGAAAATGCCTTCTCATGTATTCATTTTTTCCATCTTCAATCAATGCCCAATTTTGGCCTGAAGCTATAGACTAAATGAGTTAATTGAGAATTGAAGTCAATAAAGGTTCCACATGCAGAGCAGCTGCAGGATGAGCTATTTAATCTTCAATACAACATTCACTGGCACATTACCAGCAAGTTTCCATATTCTCTCAGCTTAAGAGCTCTTGAGCTACTGAATACAATTTTCACAATGAATGAATATGCTTATGAAGAGGAATTAGGTAAGTGAAACAAAAACTATATGGGCTTAAAGCATAGGCATCAGACATTTTGCTAAATAAAATGGAAGTCACCATCTCTGTTCCACCATTAGCATTTCTTGTCTGCCTGCTATTTAAAAAAAGATTCGAGCATTAGTGTATGACAAACCAACTATACAATGAAAGATACTAATTAACAGAATATTACTAAGAGTACCATTCAAAATTTTGTCTAAAATATTTTGGCTGCCCCTTATTACAGAGAATCTTTACGGAATAACAATGCTTCAGTTAATCTTTCAAAGGAATTAAATAAACTATGATCTTAGAAGAGTAGCATCAGGTGAATGTGACAGCTCAGAATGAGTGGAATGTTATGTCTTTTCAATTTAGTCATTCTTGAGGGTGTAAAGTGGTATATCATTGTGACTCTGATTTGCATTTTCCCTAATGACTAATGATATTAACCATCTTTTCATGTGCTCATTGGCCATTTATATATCTTCTTTGAAGAAATGTCTATTAAAATCCTTTGCCTCCCCCCTTTTTTTAAAAAAACAAACAAAAAAAAGATACAAGGTCTCACTAGGTTGACCAGGCTGGCTTCAAACTCCAGGCTCAAGTAATCTTCCTGCTTCAGCCTCCTGAGTAGTTGGAACTACTGGACCATGCCCTGCATTTGCCCATTTTTTAGTTGGATTATTTGTCTTTTTAAATTTTGAGTTGTAAGAATTCTTTATGTATTTTGCACATAAGTACCGTGTATCAGATATATGATTTACAAATATCTTTTCCTATTCTGTGGGTTGCTTTTTCATTTAGTTGATAGTTTCCTTTGATATACAAAAGTTTTTAATTTTGATGAAGTACAATTTATCTCATTTTTCTTTTCACTTACGCTTTTGGTGTCATATCTAAGAAACCAAGATCATAATAATTTACTCTTACTTTTTATTCTAAGAGATTTTTGAGTTTTAGATCTTTAGGTCTATGATACATCTTGAGTTCCTTTTTTTTTAGCATGGTGTGAGGAAGTGATATATTTTTTTTTCATGTGGATATCAGTTGTCCTAGCATCATTTGTTGAAAAGACTATTCATCATCAATAGAATTGTCTTTACACCCTTGTTAAAAATCAATTGACTTTAATAGCCACATGCAGAAGAATGAAGCAGGACCACATATATCTCACCATATACAAAAACTAACTCAAAAGGGATTAAAGACTTAAATCTTTAAGGCACAGAACCATAAAAATTCTAGAAGAAAAAACATAGGTAAAACTCTTCTAGACATAGTTCTAGGCAAAGCATTTATGACTAAGACCCCAAAGGCAAACACAGTACCAATGAAAATAAATAAATGGGACTTGATTAAATTAAAAGGCTTCTGCATAGCAAAGGAAATAATCAATGGATAGGCAACACAAAGAACGAGAGAAAAAAATTGTAAGCTATGCATCCAACAAAGGTCTAATATCCAGAATCTATAAAAAACTCAAACAAAACAACAAGAAAAAAAAAACGATCCTATCAAAAAGTAGGCAAAAGACATGAACGTAATTTTTTCAAAAGAAAATAGACAAATGGCCAACAAACATACAAAAAAATGTTCAACATCACTAATCATCAGGGAAATGCAAATTAAAAACACAATAAAATACCACCTTCCCCCTGTTAGAATGGTCATTATTAAAAAGTAAAAAACCAACAGATGCTGGCATGGATACAGAGAAAAAGGAATGTTTATACACTATTGGTAGGACTGCAAACTACTACAACCACTATGGAAAACAGTATGGAGATTCCTCAAAAGAGCTAAAAGTAGACCACCATTTAATCCAGCAATCCCACTGCTGGATATCTACCCAAAAAAAAGGAAATCACTTCATCAAAAAGACACCTGCACTTAAATGTTTATTGCAGCACAATTCACAATTGCAAAGATGTGGAATAAAGCCAAATGCCCATCAAGTCATGAGTGGATAAAGAAAATGTGTTATGTGTATATATACACTATGGAGCACTACTCAGCCATAAAAAGGAATGAAATAATGTCATTTGCAGCAACTTGGATGAAACTGAAGATGGTTACCCTAAGTAAAGCATCTCAGGAATGGAAAAACAGATATCACATGTTCTCACTGAACGATGGGTACACACAGGCACAGAAGACAAAAAGGACATTGGAAACTAACAAGAGGGGAAGGTGAGAAGAGCGTAAAGGATAAAAACTTACCTATAGGGGTACAATGAATATAATACACACAGTTGCACATCCTTAATATTTTGAAAATTTAAAAAAAGAGCCAATTGACTAAAAATGTGAGTTTATTTCTGCACACTGTATCTTTATCTTTATGCTAGAACAAGACTGCAGTACTTACTAATAGCTCTACAGAAAGTTTGAAATCAGTAAGTAGGAGTCCTCCAGTTTTGTTCTTTTTCAAGTTTATTTTGGCTATTCTTTTTCAAATTTGTTTTAGCTATTTTGGATTGTTTGTGACTCAGTATGAATTTTAGGATGATCTTAATAATTTCTGCAAGAAATACCAGTTTGGGTTCTGATAGGGATTGCACTGAATCTATAGATCAATTTGGGAAATGCTGCCATCTATGCTAGGCAGAATAATGGCACTCCAAAGATGTCCACATCCTGATCGTTATAATTTGTAAAACGCTATCTTACATGCTAAAAAGGGACAGTGCAGATGTGAGTACGGCTCCTAAGATAGGGAGGTATCCTGGATTACCTGGGCAGGCCCTAATGTAATCACAGGTGTCCTTATAAAATGGAGGCAGTGGGAAATTTGATTACAGAAAAAGGCAATGTGAGAAGGGAAGCAGGAGAAGAGGGAATTTGATGCAGGGCCATGAACCAAGGAATGAAGAGGACAGCCTCTAGAAGCTGGAAAAGGCAAGGAAATGTATTCTACCTTAGGGCCTCTAGAAAGAATCAGCTCTGCCAACATTTTGATTTCAGTCCCTTAAAATTCATTTCAGAACTGTAAAAGAATAAATTTGTGTTGCTTAAAGCCACCAAATTTGTGGTAATTTGTTACCGCAACCGTAGTAAACTAATACACCTAATATAGCCTAAGTGTTTTTGCACATAATAAGAGTTCAACATAAATATATCAAAAACAAAAATGAAAGAAACAGAAAAATCCATAATTATAGTTAAATATTTATATATACTTTTATCAATAAATGATAAACAGACAGAAAATTAGTAAGGATATCTATAGAGGGAGATAATATAAATATGACAACATTTTTCCAACTGGTAGATGTAGGTTATGGGTACAGAGTATTCATTTTGCTCTTCTTTCAACTTTTCTCAAATTTGAAATCTTTTAAAATAAAAAGAGAAAAAAGTCACTTAAGTTCAAATAATATAATACATGAAAGATGGTCTATTTTTTTATCTGGGGCATCAAACTCTTACCATCTTACTATCAAGCATTATTACTTACTAGAAAGATCTCATCATCAGCTACACTGATTTTTAAATGAAGGTCAGCCTGCCAATATAGAGCCAAAAAAGAACCATTATTTTAGACAGGAATGTTTGGGGGTTTTAAAAAAGATTATAAAAATGTCATAAAAAAAGAAAGAATGATATTATGGTCCACTTGTATCCACTACTAAGTTTCAACAACTATCATCATTTTGCCAATCTTACTTTGTCTATACCCCACCTCATTTGTTTGAATGATTCAGCATAAGCATTAAATCTTAAGTACAAAAAGAATCATCAAGGCCATGCACTGGTGGCTCACACCTGTAATCCTAGCACTTTGGGAGGCTGAGGTAGGAGGATTGCTTGAGGCCAGGAGTTTGAGACTAGCCTCAGCAAGAGTGAGACTCAGTCTCAGCTAAAAATATAAAAATTAGCCGGGTGTGGTGGCATATGCCTGTAGTCCCAGCTACCCAGGAGGCTGAGGCAGGAGGATCGCTTAAGCCCAGGAGTTTGAGGTTGCTGTGAACTAGGCTGATGCCACAGTACTCTACCAAGGGCGACAGAGTAAGACCCTGTCTCAAAAAAAAAATTAAAAAAAGAATCATCAAAGAGAATATGTCAAAGTGAAAAGACCACCATATTTTTTTTTTTAAATTTCAGGATATTATGAGGGTACAAACATTTTGGGAACATTTTATGTCTTTGCCTCACCCAAGCGAGGATTAGAGGTATGCCCTTCCCCTCTACAACGCTCACCACGTCCATCAGTTGTGAGTTTATCCCCTCGAACCCCCTAATCCCTGGAGAATATTACTACGGTGTGAGCACCACAGCGTTGATCAGTTAGTGCCAATTTGATGGTGAGTACATGTGGAGCTTATTCTTCTGTTCTTGTGATACCGCACTTCAGAGAATGCGCTCAAGCTCTATCCAGGAAAACATAAGAGGTACTAGATCACCAAGACCACAATATTCTATAAAAATAACTGCTTTGTAGTGAACTGAAGTCGAAAAATTAACCACGGGGAGGGGTTGGACAAAACACTGCTAGATCAAAATAAAATTCAAGCTGATAAAATGTTAGGCTAGAAAACATTTTGGCAATTCAAAAGTAACTGATATACCAAAAAAAAGGGAGAGGGGACTCAAAAGATGGAACCACTTAATCTTCTGAGGATTTTAGAATACTTAAGTATTTTAGGATACTTAAATAAGAATATGATCTGAGTATAGCCCAGAGGTAAACACAATAACACACTCAAAGGCAATAGTTGAAGTGTAAGCATCTCAGCTAAGAAAGATTACCATCAATAAAAGGCCAGTGCCTTGTAAGAAAAGCTGTCTCTCCAAGAAAATAAATTCTTTTCCAAAGTCATATTCTATTTATAATACATATATTCTACCCTACAAAATAACTTTCTATTTTTTCTATTCAATATAGTACTGGAAGTCCTAGCCAGAACAATTAGGCAAGAAAAGAAATCAAAGGCATCCAAATTGGGAAGGAAGAAGTAAAATTATCTCTGCTCACAGATGATATGATCTTATATGTAAGAAACCCTATAGATTCCATACACACACAAAACTATAAGAAAGAATAAATGAATTCAGCAAAGTTGTAGGATACAAAATCAACATACATCAGTTGCATGTGAGCACTCAAACAATGAACAATCCAAAAAGGAAATTAAGAAAACAATCCCAATTACAATAGCATCAAAAAGAATGAGATACTTAGGAACACACTTAACCAAAGAGGCAAAAGAATATAAAATGTGACTAAAAGAAATTAAAGATGACACAAACAGAAAGATATCCCACATCCATGAACTGGAAAAGTTTATATTCTTAAGATGTCAATACTACCCAAATTGATCTACAGATTTAATGCAATCCCTATCAAAATCTCAATGGCATTTTTTTTCAGAAACACAAAATGCCATCCTAAAATTTACATGGAATCTCAAGGGACCCCAAATAGCCAAAACAATCTGGAAACGGAAGAACAAAACTGGAGATCTCACACCTGCTGGCTTCAAAACATATTACAAACCTACAACAACCAAAATTGTGGGGTACTGGAATAAAGGTAGACATATAGATCAATGAAAGAGATTAGATAGCCCAGAAATAAACCTATGCATATGATTTTGATAAGGCCAAATGATTTCTGACAAGGGTGCACAGACAATTCATCAAGGAAAGTACAGTCTTTTCAATAAATGGTGGTAGAAAACTGGATATTCACATGCAGAAGAAGGAAATTGTACCCTTACCTTATACCACATGCAAAATTTAATTCAAAATGGATCAAAGACCTAAGCATAAAAGCTAAAGCTATAAAACTCTTAGAAGAAAACATAAGAGAAAACTTAATGGTGTTGAATCTGGCAATAATTTCTTGCATGTGACACCAAAATCATAGGCAGCAAAAGATAAATTGGACTACATAGACTACACCAAAAATACAAATTTCTGTGCAAAAAACACAATCAACAAAGTGAAAAGATAGCCTACAGAATGGGAGAAAATATTTGCAAGTCATATATTTGATAGTCAGAATATATAAAGAAACCCTACAATTAAGCAACAATAACAAAAAAACCCAATTTAAAAATGGGCAAAGAATATGAATAGACATTTCTCCAAATAGGAAAGTAAGACAGACAGATGGCCAACAAGCATATGAAAAGATGTTCAACATCACTAATCATCAGGGAAATGTAAATTAAAACCACAATGAGGTATCACTTTTCATAGTTGTTCAGGATGGCCACTAGTTAAAAGAAAAGAAAAAGTGCTGACAAAGATGTAGAGAAATAGGAAAGCTTGTGCATTGTTGCTAGAAATGTAAATAGGTACAGCTATCACGGAAAACAGTACAGAGTTTCCTCAAAAAATTACAATTATAATCACCATATGATACAGTAATCCCACATCAAGGCATATATCCAAAAGAAAGGAAAGCAGGATTTAGAAGGAATATTTGCACACCCATATTCACTGTAGCATTATTCACAATAGCCAAGAACTGGAAGTAATCCAAATGTCTACTGACAGATAAATACATAAAGAAAATGGTATACACACACAATGTAATAGCATTCAGCCTTAAAAATAAATGAAATCCTGTTGCATGCTGCAATGCAAATAAACCTTGAGGACATTATGCTAACTGAAATCAGTCACTCACAAATAGACAAATACTATACTATTTACATAGGGTATCTACAGTAGTCAAACTGATAAAAGAAGAATGGCAGTTGCCAGGGGCTAGGGGGGTGAAAATAGGGAGTTGTTATTCAATGGGTATGGAACTCTACTTTACAAGATGAAAAAGTTCTATGGATCTACTGCACAACAATGTAAATATAGTACTAAACTGTATATTTAAAATGGTTAAGACAATAGATTATATGTTATGTGTTTTTTGCTGCAATTAAAAAAGAGAAACAGAAAATAAAGAGTGTTGATGAGAATGTATAAAAACTGAAACCCCTGTACATCACTGGTAGGAATGTAAAATGGTATAACCCCTGTAGAAAATGGTATGGTAGTGTCTCAAAAGATCAAACATAGTATTACTGTATGGTCTATCAAGTCTACTTCTACATATACTAAAAGATTTTAAAGTAGGAAGCTGAACAGATATTTGTGAACTCATATTCATAGCACCATTATTCACAATAGCCATGAGGTGGAAGCAACTCAAATGTCCATTAATGAATGAAGAAAATACAGTATAAATACACAATAGAATACTATTCAGCCATAAAAAGAAGAAAATCCTGTCATTCACAGCAACATGGATGAGCCTGAAGGACATTATGTTAAGTGAAATAAGCCAGATAAGATAAATACCACATACACTTACATGTGGGAGCTAAAAGAAGTTGATCTCATGGTGACAAAGAGTAGAATGGTGGTTACCAAAGGTTGAGAAGGGTAGGGGGATAAAGAGGATGAAGAGAGGTTGGTTATTATTCACAGTACCCAAGACATTGAACCAACTTAAATGCCCATGGACAGATAATGGATAAACAAAATGTGGCATATACATTGCAATGGATTATTGAGCCAGTAAAAGAAAAAAAATTCTGATACTGCTACACCGTGGATGAGCCTTGAAGACATTATGCTAAATGAAGTAACCTAGACACAAAAGGACAAATATTATATGATCCCCTTGTATCAGGTACCCAGAGTAGTCAAATTCATAGACACAGAAAGAAGGGTGGTTGCCAACAGTTGAGAGGAGAGGGGAATGGTAGTTAAGTGTTTAATGAGTACAGAGTTCTAGTTTGGTACAGATGGAAAAGTTCTGGGGATAGATGGTGGTGATGGGTGCACAACTATGTGAACGTACTTAATGCCACAGAACTACATGCTTAAAATTGGTTAAAATGGCAAATTTGGTTATATATATTTTATACATACATGTATATTGGTTATTTTAAAAAACGCTTCTATTTTAAACATAGCATTAGTTTTAAATTGTATAGGTCTAAATTTTTAAATGTTAATTTATTTTTGCTTGCAACTGCCAGAAAGAAAACTAAAGGGGGGAATAAAGGAATATAATGAAAATCCCAAAGCAATAGAGACTTTAAGCAGAGTTGGATCTTGGGTGCTACACAAATGTCATCAAAACTCAGTGTGCCTGCCCTGTTTAAAGAAAATAAAAAGTTTATTATTTAATAATTATTGTATGCCGGGTGTGGTGGCTGCCTGCAATTCCAATGCTTTGAGTAGCTGAGGTGGGAAGATTGCTCAAGCCCAAGAGTTCAAAACCAGCCTGGGCAATATAACAAGGCCCTTTCTCCACAAAAATTTTAAAAATTAGCCAAGGGCAGAGGCAGTGCCTATATAGTCCCAGCTACTTAGGAGGTTGAGGCAGGAGAATCACTTGAACCCAGAAGTTCAAGGTTATTGTGAGCTATATACCAGGCCACTGCACTTCAGCCTGGGCAACAGAGCAAGATCTTGTCTCTAAAAATTAAAAAGTAAAAAGTAATAATTCTTACAAATAAGATGATATTCTTGTAATGTAAATATCACCTTGAATTGTCTTTTCAAAGAAGTGAATATCTTATCATATTGTTTTGTTAAATGAAAAAAAAAGAGAGAAGTGAATATCCACTTACAGTAATACCTGAATAAATTAAGAGAAGACATTCCCATGACAATATTTATGGTCAAACGGCATGTACTGACCAAGAACTAAACCACAAGTCAAGAATTAAAGATCTAATCTCAAATTTTATAGGCCATGAAATCCTAGACAAGGAATTTTCTGGGCCTCAGTTTGCTCATTCATTAACTTGGGATCTCCTTTCTGGATCAGTATGAGTTTCAAATGAGATATTTGTAAAGTCTCTTTTAAAAACATGAATGTTTTACTTCAATGCAAGGTACTGTAATCAGAAATTTTATAACCAGAGGAAACAAAGGGATATTTTGTCACATGCTCATTTCTCTCCTACTTTACTTCACCAAGTCCCCTTTCCTTTATTGACTCCACTCCAAAAAAGGTGAATGAATACCTAGCCTTGGTACATTCTGCTTGATATTAATCCATTATATTTAGCATAACACAGCCTCTGTTATCATTTATTTTAAAACAATAAGCTGAAATCTGAGGTTTGGGCATCTTAAATAAAAGACTACAGTAACTTTTATTCTTGCTTATGTGATATTTTCTGCTAAAGATATAAAATGCTGATGCTTGGAAGATAATTGAACATGTCTTTCCTATGTGATAGCTGCTCTTTCAGATACTTAAGTCCCACTAGTGAGAGAGAAAATATAAGATTTTAATATGTATTTTACATGCATATTTTATTTTTTATTTGCTATATGTCAATATATTAGATACACATTTTAGTATGCATATTAATAGGTATTTCTAAACTATTAACAAAATTAGGCATTCCTCATAGAAACTGAAATTCTTGCTTTCCTATAACAGTGGTATACTAAGTATTTTTTTCCACTGTAGTAGCTGCAACTGCCTAAACCAGTATCTACTTTTACCTTCTTCATAATTAACCAAACTCTAATTTTGTTCAAGGTAATAAGATGTCCAGATAAACAAATCTCCTTTTGTAGCTAAATATATCCATGGGACATAGTTCACATGCAAAAAGTGGCCAATTAGATATATGTGCCAATCTGTCAAGAATTTCTGGGAAAGTTTTTCAAAAGGTAGTCAATATCTCTTTCTTCTTACACTTCTATCTTTTTCCTACCTGGAAACTAGAGTCAATGCTTGAAGGTGTATTATTATTATTAAGGCCCTACCAATAAATATAAAAATAAAAATGATAAAGTAGAAAAAGAGACGAAACTTAGTTTCTTAACATCATTCTTAAGCAGATACACCATAGAAGGAAACCAAAATATGTCACCCCAAAAGATGACTCTTTGACATAAATATTTTTTAGCTAACAGGAATTAAGAAGCAGCAATTGAAGGAAGGGCTCTTTCTATCCTCCCCTTTTTTCTGCCAAAAGACAGGCTATAAATTGTCCTTTACTGGAGACAACTCTTATCAGCTCAGAGACAGCACCAGAGGAATCTGCAAACAAATCTTACTCCATTAGTGTACGCCCATAAATTTACCTTCCCACAGTTTCCCTGCCTCAGGGTGCCTAAAACTGCTTTCCTTTGTCTTGTCACTTCTCTAAAATTTATTATTCTTTGTTAAAGATGTTACAAAAACCAGAAATTTTAAGCCCTTGAGTTACCTTTCACTGAAATTTTCTCCTATATAATGTGCACTGCAGACATTAACAAACTCACTTGTTTTTTTTGTTTTTTTGGTTTTTTTGGCCAACTGTCTTTTGTTAAACTACAAATTTATGAGGATTGAGGAGAAATTATATTTCCTCCCCTATACCATCCCCAGATTATTATATGAGAAAAACACATCTGTTACTTTTAAGCCACTGTATAGCAGAGTTTATGCCATTCGCAGCCAAACAAATAGTACTTACAACTAAGTAATTATAAACTATGATTTAAGTGCTTGGAAAGAAAAGACCATAAGAAGGAAAATAAATTAGAGAGTCAGAAACAGGTTTTATGAGGGAAATAAATACTTTCTTGTTCTATCAGAAACCTGGCTCTCCTCCTGCAACCCCTCAGGTGATGAATGTTTTTTTATTTACCCATTCTACCATATGCCTGGAGGTTAGGTTATTTTCCATTGTGCTTCTTACTGATACTAGCAGATCATTCTGTGACCATCCTCCCTAAGAACCCCAGCTTTGAATTTCATGTCATCAAATTATGCTATTCATTACCACTTCCTGACCTCCTCTCCTCTAATGATCTTATATTCAACCCAATTTCTGCTACCCAATGCCATGTCATACCCTTAAGGCCAACCTATCCATTTTGTACACTGGATACTATCACCTCCCACCTCATCAAGGACATCTTCCAGGAATGCTCCCCTTTCGCTCCTATATCATGAATTTTTCTCTTCTCTACTGAATCATCCCATCAGCAATGTGGTTTCTCAAGCTTAAAGAAAAAAAACCTTTGGAATTGACATCCAGTGACTACTAATTTCTCTGACGCACTTTACAGCAAGCAAAATTTCTCAAATAAGTTGTTTATATTCTATCTAAAATTACTCTTTCTATTCTCTCTTGAACCTACTGCAAACAGGCTTTCACACCTACCACACCACCTAGACAAAGAAATGTCTTTCTTTCTAAAAGACATTAGAAAATGTCTTTTCTAAATACATTACTTTGTTGTTACTATTTTAATGTATCTTTTTATTTAAAAATATTTCTAACTTTATATGCAGTGTTTAGAAAAACATAATTTTTATAAATTGATGTTTTCCCAATTTGGTGAATTTTATTATTATAACAATTACTAGATTATAACTATTAAATATAATTAACAATATAATTATTACACAAAAGAATTAATTATAATAATAGGAGACTATAATCTAAAAGATCCTTTTGAGTTTTCTAAGTAGACTATCATGTCATCTGCAAATAAAGACAATTTTGTTTCTTTCCTCCCAATTTTCTACTATTTTTTCTTTTCCTTGTCCTACTAATCTGGCTAAGATCTCTAGTATAACATTGCATAAAAGTGGCAATAGTGACTATGATGTTTGTTTTACAGATATTCACAGATTAAGGATGTCCCTTACTATTTATTACTCTAAGTTTTTAATTTTAAAAAGATGTTGAATGTACTGAATATCTTTTCTCTATTGGGATAATGTTGTCCTTTAAACTGTACAAGTAATTGATTATTCTTCCTACGTGAATTAAATATGCATCCTCAAATAAAACCAACTGTCTTGTGATGTTGTATCTTCTTTAAACATTGCTAGATATCTCACTATTCTCCTTCACTCCAACAGGCAGGGTTTGGAAGATTTACACCCTGAGGCTAGAGTTTTCTGTGTTCTCAAAGTCAAGTATCCATAAGTAGGTCATCCAACACAGGAAGAAAATTGTTTCTTCATTTATCCACAAGGTTTCCAGAAAGTAGAAGCTTATAGTGGTAGGGCCAGGAAAAAAATTCTTAACTTTTACACATTAGTAAAATCACCATAGTGGTAAACAGATTGAAACTTTGAGGCATTCTCCTTCACAGTGACAATGGGTTGTACTTTTCCAGGATCTGAAAGACTAGGCAAATTGCAGAAGTTCTGTGCCAAAATGATATTTCAAAAATGAGACAAATTGAAAAAAAGGAGTTTGAGGAGAAAGAGGAGAGCAGGAGTCTAAGTCTGATAAGATGAACTGCAAAGGGCAGAGAGGCAGGCCTATGCTTTTGCTGGGGAGGAGCTCAGCTTCCAGGACCATTGTCATCAACAGACACATGGGTGACCTAAACATACATCCTCAGCCTCAAAATGCCCCACCAATTTCTTGACTCATATATCATCATCTCTTGGGTAGCTAGAAGGCATCTCAAATTTAACATGTCCAAAACAAATTGTTTTTCCCCTAGAAAACTGCTCCTCACTCAGTATTCTCTGTATCAGTAAACGGTACCATATATGAATTTACTTGTCGGTTGCATAAAACATTCTTTTAATCTCCTTGAGAGCAGAAATTTGGCTGTTGTATCTCTAGTGCTTAGAGCAATATGTAGGACATAGAAAAACTTCAGTATGTACTTGTTTGAATGAATTAATTACAAGAAGATTAATTCTTATAAGTCTTAATTCTGAACCCTTCAGCAGAAATCAGTCAAAGAATCAAAACTTTCAGCAGCTACAGCGCAGTCTAGTTTTAGTCCTTCTTCCTGGTAAAAGAAGCTAAGAAGGGTGTTGCAATATAATAAAAAATGAATATTTGGTCTTTGTGCTAGATTCCTGGCACAGCTCCTAAAACCCTTGGAATCTCTGCAGTGATTCTGTATGCTAATGAAATGACTGGTAGCACCAGGATGGGGGCTGGTCACCAGATAGATCAATACATGATTATAAGATTAGAACTTTCCCCTCCCCCAACTTCTGGGGAGGGGAAAGGGGCTGGAAATTGAATTAATCACCAATGCCAATAATCTAATCAGTTATGCATATGTAATGGAGTCTCCATAAAAAGTCAAAATTAATGGGGTTCAGAGAGCTCTGAGTTGAAGAATGCATCAAAGAGCTCAGAGGTTGAGCCACAAGAGAGGGCATGGAAGCTTCATGTCCCTTTCCCCATACTTTGCCCTAAACATCTCTTCCCTTCGGCTATTCTTGAGTTGTATCCTCTATAATTAACTAGTTATAATAACTTAAGCACTTTCCTGAATTTTGTGAATCAATCTAATGAATTATCAAACCCGAGGAGGGAGTTGTGGGAACCCCCTGAATCTACAGCCAGTTGACCAGAAATACTAGTGACAACCTGGGACTTGGTAAATAGCATCTGAAGCGGGGACAGACTTGTGGGACTGACTGCTTAACTTGTGGGATCTGCTGCTAACTCCAGGTAGATGGAGTCAGAATTGAGTTGAATGAAGGACATCCATCTGGTGTTGGAGAAGGGGTGTTAGAAAAGATACCATACATTCGGTGTCAGAAATGTTGTGAGTAAAAACAGTTCAGGTGTGTACATACATATGCTCAGCATGGAGCAGAGAGGAAAAAAGGGTAGAAAAATAGAAAGAATAGTTTCTCTTATTAATTAGCCTCCCCCCACCAACACACACAGACACACAGTAGGCAAAATATATATTTGGGACCATGATCATGATAGATGAACCTAGAATTGCTTTAACAAGATTACAGTCTTACAGCACACAGAGAGGAAACTCGCCATGTAAATACTTCATTCAAAGCAGATTCTGATAAGCAGATGAAGAGAAAATTGAATGCTAAAACTGAGAGGGCTTTGCCATTAAGGAAAAAGAATTTACCCACAGGGAATTGAGGACTGCCAAAATGCTACCTCATTTTCTTATATCTTCCTTAGATTTAGAGCAACCATCTATTTCACAATTTTACGTAAGTGTGTTCTGTTAACCTTCAATTGACCACTGAATAGATCCTAGGTAGAGTTTAGGTGCTAAGGAAGAGAACATTACCAGTTAATGCACCTATTTTCCAACACCAAACTGCTTTCCTCAAGGTTCTAAGTAACAGCAGCTTATAAGAAATTAAACATATCCCCTCTTTTTAGTCTCATTCTTCAACCCATCTTCAAGAGTATACAATGTTTCTAATTCTGAGCCTTTCCAGAATTCCATAGAGTGACATGCTTCTTCCTGGCTTTCCCCTCTGAAGATATTTACATTTCCACCTTCTACACTTTAATAAATCAATTAACCCTCATCTATCTGCTTTCCACATTCCAAAATTTTGTTAATTTCTCTCCTCTGCTCTATCTTTTCTTGAATTCTTTGTCCTTCTGGTGTCATGCCTTTTTAGCCCTTCAGTGCATTTTAGTGAACTTAAAGAAAAAAGCAGAAATAAAGGTGTGCATTCAATTCAATATGTGCAACCAGTAATCCAGGGTTTACATTTTAGCCAAACTAGAATATTAACTATTCCCTTTTTGCTCCAAATGCTTACACCTTCTCAATTCCCTCAAACATCCCTATAAAATCTTATCTTTCCATACTCAGTTCCAATACTAACTATACATCTTTTCTAATCTCCCAATCTGTAAATAATTTATCTTCTGAATTTTCACAGCATATTACTTGCATCTCTTCTGGCATTTACTTAGACCATATGTGCTAAATTTTAATGACTAATGCTCAAAAATCTCCCCCACTCCTCAGAGTTATTCACTTCACTAAAACATTTTAAATTCCATCAATCTGGGAATGATTTAGTAAACTAGGTTAACTTTTACTATACAAATATTCCTCAATATAATAAACCTATCAGTATGCATTAGTTTAATAAGATTTTTTCCTTCTGTCACAAACTGTGATCCATGAGCTAAGCAAATGTCACATCTCATAGATAAGGAAACAAAATCTTACATAATTTCAAGAACTAAGCATCTGGCCTTGACGAAAGAGAAAGCACAATATGGCTGTAAGTGCAGGTATTTTAAAAAAACTCTTCAAATACTTATATGCATGCACTCAAGGCAAATATTGGGCCAATAGCATGTCAACTATAATCTCTCCCTACATTCATATATATGCCTCAGGCTACATGTTACCTTCTAGAAATACAGTCTCACTTGAGGTTTAAATGAATTTCACCTAAAAAAGTCTACAGGAAAAGTGAAAGTTATATCATGCAATTTGTCACCAAGAGAGAGATAATTTAGGGTTACAGACTATTTGAGTAGATAGCAGACCCAATAATATGCTATAAGAGAGGTGCTTCAGAGAATACAAATACGAGATTTTAAAAGCTCACCAGTAAAAGAGAACAGGATCTAAAAATAATTTGGAAAATACTGTAATAAAATAGCTGACCTTGCATTATACCTCTCTAGTTCCTTAATTCATACTTTCTAATCTCTTTCTGAGCTTGAGAGGTGTCTATAATATCTTTAAAAGATGCTGTATCAAAAAAAAAAAAAAACATGCAGTATCAAGGGTATTCCTTTCCTGCAGGTTCACAAGAAGAGGATAAACTATATTTCTCAAATTGTATTACCTTTACATTAAAAAAAAATATTTACTTCAGGAAAAACAACCCACAGAATAAGAGAAAATATTTGCAGAAATAACCCAAATATCCATCAACTGATGAACAGATAAATAAAAGGTACATATCCATCCATGGAATATTATTTGGCAATAAAAAAGAATGAAATACTGACACATGCTACAACGTGGAAGAATCTTGAAAATATACACTAACTGAAAGAGCCAGTCAGAAAAGAGCACATATTATTCCATTTATATGAAGTGTCCAGAATAGTCAAATCACTGAACACAGAAAGCAGAATATTGCTTGTCTAGGGTTGCATGGTTTAACAGGAGAAGGAGAGTGCTAATATGTATGAAGTTTTGGGGGGAAATAATGAAAATGTATTAAAATTATAATAGACTGTGGCTCTGATTGTACAACTCTCTGAATATACTAAAAACCACTGAATTATACACTTTAAATGGGTGAATTACATAGTATGTTAATTACACCTTAATAAAGCTGTTTAAAAAATTACCTCTGGCCAAAATGATATCTCCAATGTAATGAAATGTTATGATAGAGGAGAGACCTAAAATTATCCTAATAAAAAATGAAAAATGTGAATAACCTTGCTGATAGTCCAAAAACAATTTTTTTGTTAAAATCTTTCTCTTATTTTGTGGTGAATTCAATAATTTCCTCTTTCAGGGTAGTTTAGAATTTCCCCTCATGTTCATGTGCCATGAAAAACTTATGCCAACTGGCATAATTATGTTCCTACCCATCCCACTCATAATCTCTGCTACAGACAAACTGATATTACATATTTCATATATTTTTTACCAACTTCTAGGTGAAATATAAATGAGATGTCTAGTAAAAGGGGCAGAAAGCAGAGGAATCACTGGACTGATTTATCTGTAGGAGTCTACAGATTCTGTACAAATTAAATATTTCAGATTCAGTTACTTTAGCAAAAACGAATTAGTGGTTTGCTTCAAACAATCCTAACAGACTGACAGTTATGAGACACAGACCTACGCAGGACCACCTCCATCACTGTAAATATGGGTAGAAAAATGGGCAACTCATTTATTCCTTTGGCCCTGGTTCTTAATCTTCAAAACGAGGATAATGAGTTAACTGGTCTGTATTGCTCCTTCCAGTTCTGTAAGTCTCTATACTCTCTACCATCCTCTCATCTATCCAATGCTTCAACAATTCTCTTGTCCTCAGTAAATTGGTTGGTTGTAGGCTAGAGCAGCAAGTTAATCATAAAATTTATTTTTAAAATACAGTCTAAATTATTCAGGTTTATTTTTATAGAGTTTAAATTATTCAAGTCCATCTTATTATCACTCTTAGCAATAATTAATAGTAAAAAGTCAGCCACGTAAAGTAGTACAGGCCAAACAGTTCAGGATTTTAAAGCTACAAGCTCAACGACTCAATCAGTGAGATCACTGCACGTTCCTTACGTTGCTTTCTCCACTCGGTCCAACTCTACGTTTCAAAATTATACCTGTTTATTTTGTCCTCCACCCATTTCATGAAACTTGCTCTGATTCTTCAAACCAGATGGTCTCTTCTGCACCTTCACAGCATGTTATTAATACCTCTTTTTGAATACTGACCATATTAAAGTTATTTTTATAATTCTCTTGGCTTCACTCACTCCGAATATTCAAATACTATACACTATAAACTCTAGAGAGCAAGGGCTATGCCTCCCCTGTAATACTGAAATAGCAATTTCCCGGTAAGAAACACATCAAAATTGAATAGAACAAAACAATTCTTCTGGACAGCCGAAAATACAATTTTAAAAAGCACTAGTCACAAAGAGTACTTCTTTTTGGCTTGTGACACACATACCTTGAAAATTACTTACAAATCTGGCACTAATAAGTAGAAATAGAGCTAATAAATATTCATGGAGTAAAAAAAAAAACCACTCTTTGTAGGTCTTATTTGTTAAATTTATGTATAAAACCATATATATTTCCAAAAGCTTGCTTGAGAGACAATAGCATAATTACTCAAGACACAACTAAAGTAGCTCACATACTAACCATAGAATACTTAAGATTATTAAATTTTTCTATACTTATGGTGAGCTCACACAAACAGAAAGCAATCCTTTAGCACACAGCAACTGTTTGCACACGGGTCTACTGTTAATTCCATTTTGGACTCAGCTCTTAAAAGATGAATTGGAAAAGTGCCTAACAATCAGAAATTGGCTAGCAAGTACTTTCATTTATTCCACTATTTTACAAATTGTTTTAGCTCATTCTTTAGTGCAAATAGAACAGTCTTGGTACCACAATATAAGGTGTAAGTCAACAATATTAATTATGATAACTAAAAAGAATGGTATATGTTAAAAAGTATTTAAATATTTGAATAGTGGTCATATTGCCACATCAATCATTCAATCATTCAACAAATATTTATTGAGTAATCATATGCTAGGCACCATGCTAAAAGACACACCAATGAACAAAAGAGACACTTATGCCTATAAGCACAAGTGCTAAAACAGTTAAAAGTACATAAACACAGGGCCACTATGCACACCTACACAGACTGCCTACTGCACAACTTTACAAGTGCCCTTCATATAGTCTACATTGAGAAGAGTGCCCCTTGCAGTAGCAGTACCACTCAGCAATGCTTCTAAGAACCCTCCCCTACAATCTGTATAATTGCAGAGAGAGAAGCCATGTTCATATGATGTGACCAAACTTGACTGGTTCAAGAATAATCATCTAAAGTAAGACAAATCAGTGATAGTCTTCTATCTTCAATCATTCCTTGAATTTCTCAAAAAGACCTCGGGATCCTTAATCTTCAAATAGCACATTCAAAAATAGAAAGTGCTAGGACCTTTAAGAAATACTTTACTTGCTTGAACTAGCTTAAGTTGATTTCTAGTACTGACATATAAAATTAAGTTCAACTAATTTCAATTTTGAATGAATAACCTCAGTTTTAGAAAGGCTAAATAACTTGCTTAAAATTACACAGCAGACCTGGTTCTCTACATGGCTAATGAGGTAATATGGAACTGACAGTTTTTCATCTTAGGCGCACACATACTTTTGGTAGCCAGCCTCCAACATGATCCTCCAATGGTCCATGCATCCTGGTAATCACATTCTTCTGTGCAGTATAATTTATTATTATCTCAGGGTTGGTCTGTGTGAACAAGAGGTTACGGCAGACGTGGTAGCATCTGAGATTTGACTATAAAAGGTATTATGGCTTCTATACTGTGTACCCACATGCTCTCACTACCACTCTCTCCCCACTCACACTGGGCCAAGTGAGCTGCCACGCTGCGAGCAGCCTTATGGAGAGGCCCTCATGGTGAGGAACTGGGGCCTACCAACAACCATGTGAGTGAGCTTGAAGTTGCCTTCTGCAGCACCAGTTAAGCTCAGACAGCTTCACAACCTCATGAGAGGCCCTGAGCCAGAACCATCCAGCTGAGGTGCTTCTGGATTCTTGACGCTTTGCATTGGTTAGCTATTGCTGCCATGACAAATTATAACAAAATTAGTGCCTCTAAACAATACAATTTATATCTCATAGTTCTATAGGTTAGAAGTCTAGTGAGATCAACTGGCTTTCTCTGCTCTGTTTGTTACTAGTCAGAAACCAACGTATTGGCTGCCTGCATTTCTTACTGGAGGCTCTAGGGGAAGAGTCTGCTTCCAGACTCATTCAGGTTTCTGACAGAATTCAGTTCCATGTTGTTGTAGGACTGACTTCCCTGTTTCCTAGCTGCCTGTCAGCTGGGGGATCTTCTCAGCTTCTGAGGCTACCCACATTCCTTGAATCATAGCCCCCGAGTTCCATCTCACACTTTGAATCTCTCTGAACACTCTCCTGCCTCAACTCTCTGATGTCAGCTGGGAAAGGTTGTCTACTTTTAAGAGCTCATGTATTAGACTGAGCCCACCTAGACAATCCAAAATCATCTCCCCATCTCAAGATCCATAATCTTAATTATATTTTCAAGGTCTCTTTTGTCAGGTTTTGGGAAATACGACATGGGCATCATTAGGGGGCTATTATTCTGCCTACCCCAACTACAGAAACACTGTAATTTAATGATTGTCTATTGTTTTAATCATTTTTGTTACATGACAATAGATAAATACACATACTAAGAAGAAAAGTGCCCTGAAGTTATTAACCTATATATGTAAGGTGTTAAATAAATAAATCACATATTTATATGTGATAAATATAACATATAAATAAATAAAGGTGTTAAATAAATCACATATTTATATGTGATAAATATATCACATATTTATATACATACACATACACACACACACTCCTGATAGGCATTATACTATAGGCATTACAGCATTTTTCATACAATATCTCATTAAATTCTGTCAACAGCTATATATTATCTATAAGACAAAACTCTGAGTCATTGGTAGAGCTTAGATTTAATCCCAGTTATTTAGAATACAAGCTATATTATGATACTTATTTCTCTTTTTCTTTTATAATCTATAGTTTCAAATTATAGCATTTCAAGAATCAGATTTTTATTCTAAAGTCTTCAAAAATGATTTTCAACACATTTATTTTATTTTTAGTGACCTCCTGCCCCCCCCCAAAAAAAAACATGGACTGCTTTATTGTTGAACCTGACAACTGAAATTGGTTTTTCACTGAAAGGGGCACATGGAAAATGTAATTACACTAATGTTCACCTTGATCTCAGTCCTTGTATGATTACCATTGCACTAAACTGTCTTGCTGAGGTCACCAAATACTTTTGTTGTTGTTGCGTTAAATCCTAAGGCCACTTTTCAATTCTTATCCTATTTGAAGTCTTATCTTATTTGACTACTTCATCCTTAAAATACTATCTTTTCTTAGCTTCTATCATATAACACCATCCCACCTCTCTAGTTATTTCCTCTTAGTTACCTTGGTGGTCTTTTCTTCCTACACTCATCCTTTATATATTAGAGTTGCTCAGGAATCAGTCCTATTTCCACTCTCTTTGAAGGATCCAACTCCATATTTTTTCATATTCAATTACCATCTATATGTGGCAACTCTCAAATCTGTATCTTCTGTCCCTTTCTCTGGACTTCAAATCCACATATACAAGTCCCTATTAGATATCTATACTTGGATGTCCAATAAATAAGCACCTTAAATCTAATTTGTCCCAGAATATAGTTGCTCCTTAAACAACACAGTTTGAACTCTGCGGGTCCACTCATGCACTGGTTTTTGGAAAATCTTTTGGAGATTTGTGACAATTTGAAAAAACATGCAGAAGGACCACATAGCCTAGACATATGCAAAGAATTAAGAAAAAGTTAGGTATGTTATAAATGCATAAAATTTATGTAGATACTAGTCTACTTCATCATTTACTACCACTAAATACACACAACCATACATGGAGACATTTACAGTCAAGAGACATGTAAACAAACATAAAGATGCAGTATTAAACCACAGCTGCATAAAATTAACTAGTACAAATTTTACTAGTGTAATAATTTCACAGCCACCTCCTGTTGCTATTGCAGTGAGTTGCGATGATCCCCTTAAAACACCAGCCAACTTATCATCTCCATGTCAGCCCCTCGTCTTTCCAGTGAATTGTGTATCACAGTAAAATGTGATCTCTCACGGATTTTACATAATTTTCAACACATTTTTCATTATGCTTAGTGCAATACCATAAATCTTGAATAACACCATGGGACCCATACAAAGTGCCATCTAGTTATGTTGGAAGTGCTCCCATGAAGCAGAGAAAAGTCATGACATTACAAGAAAAAGTTGAATTGCTTGATATGTACCACAGATTGAGGTCTGCAGCTGCCGTTGCCCACCATGTCAAGATACATGAATCTAGCATAAAGATCATTATAAACAAAAGAAAAGGAAAACAGTGAAGCTGTCACTGTAGCTATGCTACCAGGTATGAAAATCTTACACTTTTTAGGAAATATCTTTTTATCTTGTATTGAAAATGCAGCTTTTGCCTGGGTGCAGTGGCTCATACCTATAACCCTTGCACTTTGGGAGGCTGAGGTGGGATGGCTGCTTGAGCCCAGGAGTTCGAGATCAGTCTGAGCAACATAGTGAGACTCTATCTCTACAAAAAAATTCTAAAAATTAGCCAGATGTAGTGGCATCTGCCTGTAGTCCCAGATACTTGGGAGGCTGAGCCAGGAAGACTGCTTGAGTCCAGAAGTTTGAAACTGCAGCAAGCTATGATCACACCACTGCACTCTAGCCTGGACAATAGAGCAAGATGCAAGATGTAAGACCTTATTAAAAAAAAAAAAAAGAAAGAAAGAAAAGAAAAGGAAAGGAAAATGCAGCTTTTATGTGGGTGTAGGATTGCTATAAAAAAGGCACCCTCATAGACTAATATGATTCAAGAAAAAGCAAAGTCATTCTATGACAACCTAAAGCAAAAAGAAGATGAAGAATCTAAACCTAGAGAATTTAATGTCAGTAAAGGATGGTTTGATAATTTTAGAAAGAGGTTTGGCTTAACAAATGTAATGATAATAGGAGAAGCTGCTTCTGTTCACCAAGAGGAAGCAATGTGTTCCCAGACACCATTAAGAAAATCATTGAGGAAAAAGGATATCTGCCTGAACTGGTTTCTAATGCAGATGAACATGCCCTATTCTGGGCGAAAAAAAATGCCACAAAGGACATTTAGTAAGAGAAGTGAGCACCAGGATTTAAGGCAGGAAGGGATAGGCTAACACCACTGCTTTGTGCAAATGCGGTCGGGTTTATGATCAGAACTGCCCTTATCTACAAAGCTGCCAACTCCCAAACCTTGAAGAGAAAAGACAAATACCAGCTGCCAGTCTTTTGATTGTATAATAAGAAGGCTTGGACAACAAGAACATTTTTTCTAGATTGCTTTTACTGATACTTTGTCCCTGAAGTCAGAAGTACCTTGCCAGTAAGGGAATGCCTTTTAAAGTTCTTCTGATACTGGACAATGCCCCAGCCACCCCAAACCCCATGAGCTCAATCCTGAAGGCATCTTCTTGCCCCTAAACACAGTATCTCTAATTTAGTCTCTAGATCAAGGGGTCCTAAGAACCTTTAAGGCTCATTACACACGGTACTCTACAGAAAAGATTGTCAATGCTATGGAAGAGAATCCCAATAGATACAACATCACAAAAGTCTGCAAGAATTACACCACTGAAGATGCCATCATGATTATGGAAAAAGCCATGAAAGCCATCAAGCCCAAAACAGTAAATTCCTGTTGGAGAAAACTGTCCAGATGTTGTGTGTGACTTCACAGTATTTATGACAGCCAATCAAGGAAAGCATGAAAGAGACACGGATATGGCAAAAAAAAAAAAAAAAAATGGGTGGTGAATGGTCTCAAGATATGGATCATGCAGAAATTCAAGAGCTAATAGACACCAGAGGAATTAATATAAGATGACTCGATTAAGATGAGTGCTTTCTGAACCAATGCTAGACAATGAGGAACAAGATGCAGAAGAAGCAGTGTGAGAAAACAAATTGACAGTAGACAATCTGGCAGAAGGGTTCCAATTATTCACATCTGCTTTTGACTTCTTTTACAACATGGACTCTTCTATGATACAGGCACTTCTATGAAACTAAAGCAAATTGTGGAAGAATGATTCGTACCATATAGAAACATTTCTGCAGAAATGAAAAAGCAAAAAAGTCGGATAGAAATTACAATGTGTTTCTGTAAAGTTACACCAAGTGTGCCTGTCTCTCCTGTCTCCCCTTCCACCTTCTCCACTTCTTCTGCCTCTGCACCCCTGAGACAGCAAGACCAACCCCTTCTCTTTCTCAGCCTACTCGACATGAAGACGAGGAGGATGAAAATCTTTATTATGATCCATTTCCACTTGCTGAATACTAAATTGTCTCTTCCATGTGACAGTCTTCATTACATTTTCTTTTCTCCAGCTTGCTTTATTATAAGAATACAATATATAATACATATAACACAAAAAAGATGTGTTAATAAACTATGTTATCAGTAAGGCTTCTGGTCAACAGTAGGCTATTAGTAGTTAAGTTTGGGGGAGTCAAAAATTATATGTGGATTTCTGATTACAAGGGGAGTTAGCACCCTTACTCCCACATTGTTTAGAGGTCAACTGTATACTTATAGTCATTCTTCACAAAACTATTCCTCCTAAGAATCGTAACTCAGAATAGCCCTACTATCCATTTAATTTTGCCAAATCAGCACAACTTCTTTCACGGAAGCTCACTGCTTCTGCATCTCCTTAAAATGGATCCCACTACTTTGTTACATCCTCAATACTACTCCTTTAATTCTTACCATCATCAACTCTTGCCTAGCTTACTGGGCTTTCCTGTCTCTAATTATGCTCCCAGTATTCCAATCCACTTGACATTGCTGTCAGAGTGATCTCTCTAAAGTACAAGCCTGATTACATTACTCTCTTTAATGTAATCATCATTGCTCTCCTATAAAAGTTCAAATTCTCTAACATGGCTTGCATGGCAATTTACTACCTGGCCCTATATCTCAACACTTCTCTGTCCTTCTTCCTTTGTCTTCGCCACCTCTAATTTCTTCTAGGAAAGACTGTACCTTTTGTATGTGGTATACTTTCACCAATCTGGAGCAGAACTCATCCCCTTGATCTAGCTAATACCTGAATATCATTCATATCTCTGATCAGGTTCCTCTTATGTGATTTCACAGCACATTATACTTAACCCTTAGCACTGCAATTACTTTATAACATTATGGTGTATTAATATTTGTCTGTTTTTCTTACTAAAGTACAAATGCATTATTTGTCATTGTTTCCCTAGCATCTTACACCCTAGCTGACACACAGAAGGTAAAGCATAAATATTTGTAAAATGCTTAACCAAGCGATCGCACTTTACTATGGTGATTTTGCTATTATTTAAAAAACCTGAACAATTGTCATGTCTCCACAAGATTAAAGTTAGCAAGAATTACAGCTGAAAGTATAAGACTCAACTCTTTCATGTGAATATGGTATTTCCAATAGATATAAATGATAGGAATTTCAAGAATTCCCCAGTTTTTAAATGCAACTCTTGAGAGGTGCTGCACATGGAATCAATAATGAGAATCTAAGAAATACAGAGAACTAACCAGGATGAAAACGGGAAAGTAGGCAGGGCTAGGCTCATACATTAGCTAAATGACTCCCTCCTTGAACATCAGCAACACCAACATGTGTTTCATACCTTTGTCAGCAAATAAATTACTATAAATCAAGGATCTTCCAAGATGCGAGAAATAGTCAAAACCTCAAATGTTAAATTACCTGATGTTTTCACAGAGCAATTTCATCAGATTATATAAGTCAATGTGATAATACTTTTACTGGTCTCCTTTCTAAATCTAGTGAAACAATTGTATTTTTAACTTATCTGAAATATCTTCATTACATCACATGTTCAAAAACAGAGCACAATATGGCACAAATTTTGATCCTACTAGTATAAGTTCATCTGTGATTCAACTGATTCAAATACTTAATATAGCTATTATGATAGCCATAAATCCTCTTTATTCTAGGCTAAATACTCAGAAATCCAAGGATAATGTCAAACATGCATTTAAAAATATTAAATTACTACATTACTAATCCTTCCAGATCATTCATACCACCTTTCTTCAATTTCAAATAATTCTTAGTTATACATATATACCTAAAACATCTAATTCAAAATAAATTTTAGAAATTTACTCAAATAGATAAAAGACTCATTAATGATGCTATTTTAAGTTCATCAAGAAAAGGGAGGGAAGGGAAAATTCAAGAGTAAAAGACCATTTCAAAACTATCACAATATGACAAAAACAAGCAATTAAAATTTAGGACATAAGCAATTGCAAAGTTATAGTATATATAATTGAAAAATAATAATCACAGCATAATTGTGCCTAACAAAATATCTAAACACAGAATATAAATAACTAGTATGATAAAATCACTTAAGAGAACAACCTAACATAAATACAATCCTTGAAAGCTTAAATGATTTCAAATTTGAATTTAACTCTGAAAAAAATGGCATGGAATCTGAAAAGTAAAATCTACAGATGGAAGTCTAGTACTGTGTGTTTTACCTCTGGGAGTTGCAGGCTGCACCATGATTCTATTCTTACATTACAAATCTGTTGTGTGGGGAGCGGGGGAGGAATAACTGTGTTACAGGAGAAAAAGAATAGAACAAATTGTTGTAAGAACATGTAGTTTTTTAATGTGTCGTTATTCTTTACAAGTAACCTTATTCTTTAAAGGTTTTTTAAAATATAAATCAACTCATCTATATTTAAAACACCTAATATCCTTCGTGTTTGTTAGTGTAAGAATGATCCTGGAGAAGCCACTGTTACTTAACTCACATTATGATATTTTTTAAAGTCATATTATCATAAGAAAAATGAGGAAGAGATTCTTTTGTATTTTTCCTTCCCCGGCATAAACCAAAACACCAATGTGGACCACTATCGAGGAGAGAAGAGCAAGTGGTTAGGACAGCAGCTGTGTTGAAGCTCAGAAAGGACATGCGTTGGCAGATTTGTGAGGTGACGCCTGCAACACAATGTGCCTAGATCTAGTCTGATTCCTAAAATTAAAAAGAAAAAAAATCTGTACTTAATGTTTTGCCTTTTAGAGTTATTTCCCTCCCCACCACAGAACGTTTCTGCTTTGAGATTTTCTAATATGTCTTAATATGTTGTCACTCGGGGGGAAAAAGCTTTTAATTTATGAAATAAAAAAATCATAGACAAGACTTACTAGTAAATGAGTATGTATCATTAAAACACCTTATAGTTTAAAGGCAATTTTTTTTCAATTTGCAATTTAAACTCAACTAAAAGTACTTAAGACAAACTGTTGTAGTGGATGGCATAAATGCAAATTTTAAAGCAGCGGGAGTAAAGTGAGAACATAGCAAATATGCACAGTTGGAAGAATCAGGAAAGATAATACATATAATAGCAAAATGGAACAAGGTCTGAATGAACTTAGAAGAGGAAGAAAGCAGGAACCCACAGAGTGGGTTTAGACTTAAATTTAAAGATATGCATACATCTTCACTTCACAAAAGAAAGATGGACAAATAATTGAAGATCTAGGTATGCTTTTAGATGAGATACATAGGAAGCAAGAAGTTGACAAAATTGAATCCTTTGTTTTTGCAAACAAGTAAAAGGTAAGGTCTTCTGGTAAAAATGAGAAGGAGGGAAGGGTCCTTAAAGTGGTGGTGTTCTATATCAAGGCCACCAAACTAAGACCTGTAAGCCAAACCGAGCCTTCAAGCTAAGAATGTTTTTACATTTTTAAAGGGTTCAAACAGAAAACAAAGCAGAATGTGTGATACAGACTATATATGGCCCCAAAAGCCTAAAATATCTACTATCAGGCCTTTCACAGGAAAAGTTTCCTGACCTCCAGTCTACATAACAACTGTGAGAGAGAGAAAAATGACTAGAGATTAGAAGGCAAAAATTTGCAAAGGCATCCAATTGTATAGCTATCTAATCTTTTCTCCAGCAGTGTGATCTTTTCCACCAACAGGAAAAAAAAAATGACAGAAGCACTTATGAGAGAAAATTGTCCAGGGCAGGTATTTCAAACACCAAGAATCTGAATTATAGAATATTACTAGCCTATTGGCTCTCACATAAGAAATAAAGCATAAAAAGTAAAACAATAATCAAAGATTTTAATAACTTTAAGACAGCAGTAAACAAAATGCTACAAGGTAGTTCATAATTAATTGCTAAAAGAAATACCATAATAATTTAGTTTTCAGAACAGATTTTAATCTTCTACTTCCAGCCTAAAAGAGTAATTGGTATAGGATTAACCTAGCAACTGGAAAAGTGAACAAAATTTATGAAACTACTGTTTTCAGATACTAGACAACAGGCAATGCACAATTGTAAGTGAGTGCTATGATTATTCTGGCTTTCTGCTAAATATACTTTCCCTTACAATGTAAGGGGAAAATACAGCAAAACACAATGGGCTCAAGAATTGGAGGAACAAATTTAAGTTAAGGAAGGCTGAGAAGGCTGAAATTCCTAGGTCAGAACAGAAGAAAGTAAGCTAAGTAAAGAAATGGTTCCAGAAAATTCTATATAGGACCTTTCACAGAAAAAGTTAAACAGAGAAACAGTTCCATAAATTTCTATGTAGGACTTCGTGAGTCTTCAAAAGAATGCTAAGTTATAAATGCCATGAGGTAACACTCAGAAAGGTCAGGCAAAGAACAACTACCAAAAAGTCTGCAAACTGATCAAACTCACAGGTACTGCAAAATATTCTAGCTCTTGGAAAGCCAACATGAGGAGATATTATTGAACACGAGAACATTCAGTATGGCTCTATGGAGGATTAGGCCTTAATAGTTGGACTAAACTAGCCTTAGAGTAAAGGTTCTTCTAAGGCTGTCCCAATATAGCTTAAAAACAAGCATAAAGGGATCTAGTTGATCCACAAGTAACTTGACTGCCTGACAGAACATAGTGCAACATTCAATAATGGAAGATAACAAAATCCATTCACAGTGTTCAAACATCATAACCAGTATTCAACCAAAAATTATTACAAATACCAAGATGCAGCAAGATGATAGAATCAGAAGACAAAGATATTAAAATATCTGTTACAACTATGTTTAAAGAAAAACATGAACAAAAAAGAGAGAAATGCTAACTATAAAAATGAGTCAAATAAAACCTTTAGAGCTGAAAAACAATATTTGAACTGAAAAATTCTTTAGAAGGGCTTACCAACAGACTACAAAATACAAAAGAAAAAGAAAAGATTGATGAACCTGGAACGAGAGCAAGCAAAACCACCCAAACTAAACAAGAGCAACAACAAAAAAGAACAAAGCCACAGTGACATGTGGGATAATACTGAGAGTCTAAAATACATGTTATTGGAGTTTAAGAATGAGAATAAAGATGTAAGAAAGAAAAAGTATTTGAGGAAATAACTTTTTTCAAATTTGATTTAAAAAAAAAAAAACAAAAACAAAAACAAATACCAGCAGAAACAGCAACAACCACAACCACCACGGATTCAGGAATATCAGTGAACCAGAAACAAGAAAGGAGACTACACACAAAGAAATCACAACAAGGCACAGCATAATGAAACTATAAACACAATGAAATAAAATGGAACTCTTAAGAGGAGTCAGCCAAAAAAAAGACAACTGAGGAACAAAGATAAGAATGATGACAGATAACTCATCAGAACCCATGCATGCCAGAAAATAACAAAATATTTTTTAAAAGATAGAAGAAAAAAATGTCAATATAGAGCAATATCAAAAATGAAAGTAAAAAATGAAGACACAAGGAATACATTTTGACAAGAAAAGCAGAAAAAAATTATTGCCAACAATCCTGCACTACAAAAAATATCACAGTAAGTTCTTTAGGCTGATGAAAAATAATACCAGAAGGAATCTCTGATGTACAAAAAGAAATAAAGAGTGCCAGAAATTATAAATACATGGATAAATATGAATTTTTTAAAAGTTTGCTTGAAAGATAATTGGCTCTTTAAAACAAAAGTAGCAACGATATGTTAGTATCATGAAATAAAAAAAACAGCACAAAAGATGGAAGGGGCCAGCCAGCACAGTGGCTCACATCTGTAATCCCAGTACTCTGAGAGGTCGAGGTGGCAGGATGACTTGAACTCAGGAGTTGGAGGCCAACCTGAGCAAGAGCGAGACCTGTCTGTACTAAAATAGAAAAATTAGTGGGGCTTCACGGCACACACCTGTAATTCCAGCTACTCAGGAGGCTGAGGCAGGAGGATCACTTGAACTCAAGAGTTTGAGGTTGCAGTGAGCTATGATGAGGCCACTGCACTCTACTCAGGACAACAGAGTGAGACTGATAGAAGGGGTGAATGGATATCATATTGTAGTAAGGTTCCAACATTATACATGTTCTGATATATTACTTATAAGTAGACTGTGGTAAGTTAAACATGTATATCATAAAACCTAAAACCACCACTAAAATAAGAAAACAAAAAATACACCAAAGATAAAATGGAACTGTAAAATTAATCCAAAAGAAGGTAGGAAAGAAAGAAAACAAAATGAACAAAGAATACATGGAACAAACAGAAGAAATGAAAGGTAGCAAAGACTTAACCCTACCCATGTAAAAATTATATTAAATGCAAACTAATGTATAACTACATCATTAAAGGACAAAAATTAAATTGGATTTTAAAAAGCGAAACAAATCATTACTATCTACAGAAAATACACCTTAAAAACGAAGACACAGATACCTTAAAAGTAATGAGTAAAAAATAATACATATGATGCAAACCACGTAGAATAAACCTGGAATAGCTACTCGATATCAGATAAGGATTATCATTAGGGATAAAGACATACATTTCATAACAACCCAAATGTACATGCACCCAGTTAAAATACATGAAGCATAAAATGGAAAAGGTGAAAGGAAAAATTGACAAGCCTACAATTATAGTTGGATATTTCACAATTCCTCTTTCAGTAAAAAGTTAACCTCATTGAAAAAATTAATAGAACAGTAAACAGAAAATCAGTAATAGAGAAGACTTTATAATACTATTATCAACTTAACCTATTTAATAGAATACTATACCCAACAATGGGAGAAAATACATTACCTTCAAGCGTACACAAAATATTCATCAAGACAGACCATATTCTGAGCTACTAAACAAACCTAAACAAATTTAAAATTATAGTAGGCATGTATGTTCTCTGTCTATAATGTAATGAAATTAGAAATCAATAACAAAAAACTTTGGGAAAAAACATCAAATATTTAAAAATTGAAAACACACTTTTAAGTAACCCATGTATTAGCAAAGAAACCCTAGGGAAATTAGAAAACATACTCTACTAGGTAACACAAAAAACACCCAAATTTGTAGGATGTAGGTAAAGCAGTACTGACCACATATTAGAAAAAAAACAGATTAAAATTAATGAAAGAAACTTTCAGCAAAGTAGAGAAGAAAATACTAAAGAGCAGAAATCAATAAAACAGAAAAACTACAAAAGAACATTGTTCATTACGAACAATGAAACCCAAAACTAATTATTTGTAAAGATTAATAAAATTGATAAGCCTCCAGAAAGATAATACAAATCACCAAATATCAATAACGAAAGATATCATATCAGTACAGAGCCTACAGATACTAAAACACAATGAGGAAATAAATATTAAAAACAAATTGATGTCAATAAATTTAGGACAACTTAAATATAAACAAATTATTTTAAAGATATTAATACCAACAAAACAGACACAGAAAAATTCTGAACCTATTATCTATTAAATAATTTGAATTTTTTATTAAAAACTTTAAACAACATAAAACCTCCTGGCTCAAATGTCTTCTCTAGTGAATTCTATCAAATATTTAAGAAAAGGTTAACACTGATCTTACACAAATTTTTTCAAAATTAAAAGAATATTTTTGAACTTATTTTATGAGTCCACTGTCCTAATTCCCAAACCAGACAAAAACATTACAAAAAAGGAAAATGACAGAGCAATATCCCTTTTGAACACAAAGGCAAAAGACTTTATCAAAATAATTTCAAATAAAATCATCCAATATCTAAAAGGGTAATCTATCATGACCAAGAAGAGTTTACCTAAGAAATGCAAGGTTGGCTTAATATTAAAAAAATCAATCTATGTGGTCCCAGCTACTTGGGAAGCTGAGGCAGGATGATTGCTTGAGCCCAGCACTTTGAATCTAGACTGTACAACATACATGGTGAGACCTTGTTTCTAAATAAAAAAATAATAAATCTATGTAATTTACCATTTTAACAGATTAAATGAGAAAAACTGTATGAACTCTCAGTATATGCAAAAAATAATTTAAAAATTTTATATACATTTCTGATAAAAATTCTCAACAAAGAAAAGGAAACTTTATCAACCTAAAAAATGGAATCCATCAAAACCCTACATATAACATCAAATTAAATAGTGAAAGACTGAATACAGCCAGGCACAGTGGCTCATGTCTGTAATCCCAGTACTTTAGGAGGCCAAGGTGGAAGTTTGAGACCTGCCTGTGTAATACAGCAAGACCATGTCTCTACAAAAAATAAAAAAATTAGCCAGTCCTGGTGGCACGTGCCTGTAGGCTCAGCTACTTGGGAGGCTGAGGCGGGAAGATCCCTAGAGCCCAGGAGTTCAAGGCTGCAGTGAGCTATGATTGGACCATTGCAGCACTCTAGCCTGGACAAAAGAGTGAGACCCATTCTCTAAGAAGAACAACAACAACAAAAATAAACAAATAAATAAAACAAAACAAAAAATAGAAACAAAAACAAGGACTGAATGTTTTTTCCCCAAAGATATGGTAACTGCTCTCACCATTTCTATTCAACACAGTACTTGTGATCTTCATCATGGGAACAAGCCAAGACCAAAAAAGGTTTTTAGATTAAAGAGGATGACATAAACCTCTATCCATTCAAACATAATTCTGTAAGAAGATCACAAGGAATCAAGAAAAAGAGAATAAATGACCTTGACAAGATCATAAGGTTTAAGTTCAACATATAAAATTCGATCGTATTTCTTTATATAAAATCAAAATTTTAAAATATTGTTTATAATAGTATCAAAAATGTTATGAGTCCAGCATTGCCCAGCTTGACACAACATGTACAAAACCCCTACACTGAAAAACACAAAATATTACCGCAAAAAATTAAAGACAACCTAAATAAATGGAGAGATATACAATGTTTAAAGACCAGAACATTCAATATAAATAGATGAATGTTCCCCAACAGATCTATAGATTCAATGTGATGCCAATCAAAATGCCAGCAGGTATTTTTTGGCTTCCATATGAGATGCAGAAAACTAGGGAGAACATAGCTTATACTCTGACAACAAAAAAGAATAAGGGAAAAACAAACAAATAATCTGCAAATAGAAACTTTTCTTGAATTCATTAGAGCTGAGGTTACAAGACAACCAATCAATCTAAACTCTAATGAAAGACAGATGCCTTGAAGGACATACGTGACATGAGCACTCGAGGACCCGGGAAAGACAACCCTGGACACCAGTAAAAACAATTCAGCTAAAATTGCTAATGAATTGCAAAAAGGCTGAATGTGTGCCAGCAAGAAAATATAGGACCCACAGAGTCCACAGACACCAAGGGAATTCATACCCATTCACAGGTTCTTTTCCACAGACCTCACCAGCTGTTTACACACAAAAAAAAGAAATACTGAGTGCCCAGTGAAAGGCCAGAGAGAGCATCCTCATGGTGCAGGCATGGGTGAGAATAGCAGCCACTGAGAGAAATGAATGAAATCTAGCCTGGATTCTTTCTACCATCTTTAATATGATGGAGTGGTATGGAATGACTTAAACCACTAAGGGAGGGGTAACAGACCCTGTCACTCTTTGGACATTGTTGAAAACCCTTTAGAACTAGAAGGAAACAGGAAAGAAAACAAACAAACAAACAAACAATCCTGAAGCCCTGTGGGAGGAAAAGAAATTCACCCTACAAGTGGAAGTAGGGGAGGGACACTGAGAAGTCCCATTCCCAAAACCAAAGACACAGTGGTTGCCCAGTCTATTATAGTGGCTGTGTTGCCACATTTGATACAATAATGAATCTAGAGAGAGATGGTGGCAATCTTGGCGGCACAGGCTTGAGTTAGCCAGATTGTCTGGCAGCTGCAATTTGTTTTCATAGTTTGCAGTACCAAAAAAAGATGTTTTTAATCTGCCAATCTTCTAACGGGCAGACCTGAAGGTTAGGCTATTGGCAACAGGCCAGGAATCAGTAAAAATATAACAAGGTTAATCAAGGAAAGTATAGGTCAGAGCTATGAGGATGGAGAGATCCTACATACTCTGTATTCTGCAGCTGGCACTGACCCTGAACAGCTGCATCAGCTTTTAACTTGGCTGAACCACCAGTGAAACAGTCCCAGGTATTTACAAGAATTTCTATAAACTGAAGGCCCAATGAGCCAGTGACTTCAGGTAGCAAAGTGAGAGATAAGGTTTCCCCAAAAGGGGTACCTTTTACTACTTCAGAAAAACAAAATGACAGTAAGTCCAGGCCAGCTGCATCTCGCAACACACTATTTTCATTTGATCAATGAGGTCTACTGGGCCCTTCCTCATGATCCATCAAGTCTGAGTTAACCTACCCCCAAAATGGGGACATCAGGCCAGAGAGTCACAAGACATCCACAGTCAAGTCAAGACTTTTTTTTTTTTTTAAGAGACAGAGTCTCACTCTGTTACCCAGGCTGGTATTGAACTCCTAGGCTCAAGTGATTCCTCCCACCTCGGCCTCTCAAAGTGCTGGGATTACGGGCATGAGCCACTGTGCCCAGCCAGGTATTTCGTTTTAACAAGAGCTTAGCATTAGGCTAATAGTTATCCTCCTTTTCAAAAGAGGTGTACTTGGTAGCTGGGTCAGGCAGGTGGCACTGCTGTACTGGGAAATGGCCTGAGTTCCCCAACAGCCACCAAGCCTTTAATCAAAGCTGTGATTTTCTTGCCTCCTGGGATGATACATTTTTTTATTCTTATTTTTTTTGCTGGATCACCCAGGGAAGGGACAGGGGATCACCTATCTACATGCAGCAGCCCATGAATGAGAGAGTCTCCTTTGGATCTATAAGCATTCACAGTACAAGAACATAACAATTATCAATACCAATTATACATTTAGCAAAGGAAGCCAAAACAACAATACACTGAATAGGCCCAGAGGCTCAACCTACATTTTAGCGGTTTTGAATTTGAGTGTTTTTCTCCCCTGCAAGAACACAGACCAAGGAATTTAACACATGCATAAAAGGGACTATAGTCACAGCTGCCAGAAGACTACATTATTTCCTTACCAGGAGCATGGGGAGTACAGGGTAGTGGGGGAGGCTAGCCCGCAGAGGAGAGCTGTGGTGGTAGGAAGACTTCTCTTTTCCTTTGACTTCTCACTCCAGGGTGGTTCACTTCCTCCCTTGCATACCCAAATCTCCTGCAAGCACCTGGGCTTCTGGTTCTCTAATTTGCCCCTGTGCATGCTGCTACGGCTCCACCCTACAGCCTTTAGTACCTTCAGCTTCCCTCGCCACCTACTGAGCTTTTTTCCCCACATGACTACGTAGGAGGGTAACTTGGGCATCTCTAGTCAACAGAGCTAGAAAAGTTTGAATTCCTCTCCCTCCTGAGGTTTCCTACCATACTTGGCATTTATCTTAAGCAGCTGAGGTTAGAGTAGAGGCAGAGAGAAGAATCAGAGAGCACAGAGGGAAAGAGCAGCTATGCACCAATAAGCAAGACTTTGCACTTACATTCAATTTCAAGTGGCTCCCCACTCAGACTTGACAAAATGAACTTATATTTAGTCTACGCAAAGCTCTGCATCGTCATTTCTGGCACCTTTTATTTTAGCTCTGAAAAGCCCTTAATTCAGGAGCTACAACCATACTGCCTTTTGCCTTAGGGCACTGAGGTCTCCATAACGGATAAAGTTCTTTCCCTCCTTCAGCCCAGAGAGTGAGCAACAACCAAAGCACCATTTGAGCAGCCTCATTTAATTATCTCTCTCACTGCTCAGCCTCAAAAAATTCATTACTCTCTACTATCCCATCACTTAAACAAGAGCATTTGCCAGTGGTCTCACATCCCCTAAACTGGTCCACAACAACCCTGTCCTCTCTCTTGCAGGAAGCCACATCCCTGTCCACATCTCTGTCACCAAAAGTGTAAAAAATTAGTAAGGGTCTATGATTTTACCCTACTTATGAGCTACAAAGCTTGCCTGTTACTATTTTATGGATGCTGGCAGAACATATAATATGTCTTGGTCAGAGACAAAGGACTTTATTACCCATGATACAATAAGCAGTATGAGCATCACATCACTGAGAGTTTACCTTGCCCCTCCAAGCACCCCTGGCAGAGGGATCTAGGTGGATGCTCTGTATACTGTGGGTTTCCATCACAGATAAAGAACACTGAGCTTGAGAAATATGCCATTCTTATAACAAGCAAAAGCAAGTCTGCTTGCAAGTTCTTTGTCTGGAGTCATTATTTCATCCCTTGAGGTTGCTAGTTAAAAATACAACCCTCATAAATGGACCAGGTAAAGAGCATTCAGGGCTTTGCATCCTTGGCAGACCCAGGAAGAACATTCAGGGATGCTAAGGGCTTCTGGTGGATGGCTTTTCCCAGCACGCTACTATGCAACCTAATACCAGAGGTCCTAGGCAATATAAGGCGACAAGAAAATAAATAAGTCACACATGTTTCAGGAAGAACTCAACTATCTCTATTTGAAAACAACATTGTCTACATAGAAAATACCATGGAATTCACCAAAAAAGCTCCCAACACTAATATATGAGTTTAGTAAATTTGCCGTACACAAGTTCAATATACAAAAACCAATCATATTTATATAGATATATTAACAATATACTGGAATTTTTTTAAAAAAATAAGGTGCCACTTCAATAAGACTAAAGAAATGAAATAATTAAATACAAATCTAACAAAATATGTACAGGATATACAGGCTAAAAACTAAAAGGTACTGATAAATCAACAAAGCCCTAAAAATAATAGAGATACTGTGTCCGTAAGTTAGAAGACTCAATATTGTTAAGATGTCAGTTCTCCCCAAATTGATGTAAAGATTGTCTGCAATACCAACCAAAATAACAGAACTTTTTGTTGATATTATAAACCTAAATGGAGACGAGAAGGTAGCAATAACTGAAGATATATTGCTGAATCTATCTAGCAGAAAGTCACCAGTGATCATAATCTCTAAGAATTACTAGTAAACTCTTAACATGCATTCATTTTCCCAAACGGATGAACCAAGTATCATAGTGGATGTTACTTAGCCTACAGTAGAAATACAGCCTACAGAACTCTACTATTCTCTGGCCCTACATAAAGATAGGCAGCCTTCTTACAAAAGCATTATGTACCTAACTAGTATCAACAGACCACTAAATCACAGGCAGCCATTCAGCTATGTCCCCCAGCAGAGCATAAGACTCATAATAACACAAAAAAGGGGACTTGACATAGCTTTGATAAATATATAATCTAGTTAATCAAACTGACTTGGCCTCAGGAAACAAAATGAATTTGATTCTGCATAGTAATTTAGAGTGGGAGAATTATACAAAGAAAATGAAGCAACAGAAAAGAGAAACCAATGGCAGGCGTGGAAGCACAAAAATGGCTATTTGTGTAATTCTTTGGTTAAAATGTAAGAAAAAAAATCAACAAAATCCACAATATTTAAGAATGCAAAAAGAGATATTAAGAGTCAAAACAGTAAGCCAGGGAACTGGGGTGGAGATAATAATCTGGAAAACGCTCCAAAGTAGACATGCCCACAGCAGTAGAACAGAGAGAAGTTAGTTAAGCTGTAGCAACAGTCACAGGGTCCAAAGTCTAGGTTTGGATAAGAAAATGTAAAAAAATGCTATGTATTTTATATGTATGTGATGCTGGCAAATGACTTATAAACACATAGTGATTTTTCACACTATGTATTTACAAATTGGAAAATTTTAAATGCCCAACTTAGATGAGATAGATGAGGATGGGGAAGAATGGCTTGTGGAATTTTCTATCTGTTAAGTTTATGCCATTCTGATGCATGTGTTTTATCCAATATAATCAGTTTTTAATTATTCTCTTATAGAAAATGAATCACCAATGTTATTGACTCTCTACTACCTTGGCTACTCCCCACTTCATGGAGGTTTCAGCAGATGGTTTATTTCTATTTTTCTCATAAAACATTTGTTGAAAGAAATTTAAAGATGACAAGCCAAATGAAATTTCTGAATTGGCTTTAGATCGAAATAATCCTTTCTTCCATGGTCTCCAGTATCAGAAAGAGTTAAGAGTTCAGAGTTTACTATGTTAAGTATCCACTGAAAAAGCACTCTTGAAGCAATATAGTTTAAAAAGTAATTTTCAGCAATTAGAAACTGCTTTTGCATATATACTCTGCAAAGTGTTTCAAAGCACATTCAGTTATGATTAATGCCAATATTAGTTGACTTTTTTACTTACAAACTCAAGAGAATCATCAAAAATATAGCATGAGAAGTAGCCACAAGCAGGGTAAGAATGTTTTGATACGAATAGTGCAATGTAAATATAACAATAAATTACTCGCTCACAGTCACAGTTGTCTAAACTTAAGATGACAAACATATAAAAACTAAAAATCAAAAACTCCCCATATCAGGAATTTTAGGAACTAAAATAGATATGTAATCAAAACATTTATAACTGAAAAGAAAATCACAACTTTTGAAAAAGGATTTTAATTGAGCTGTATTTTGGGGTTAGATTTATATCTATTGGTTAGTTGTCAGAAAAGCCAAACTGCTTTCCCAGATTGTTAATTAAATAAAAATTTAACCTATAAGATTATTTTATAACATAAAATTTGGTTTTAAATCATCAATTGTAGCATTTTCCAAAATTAGTATCCTATATGAATACAAAATATATTAAATGCACAAGTGTGAAAATCTGTGTTACTATGGAAACAAAAATCTTTGTAAATTCTGATATATGTAATTTGGTATTAATTTATTTCATGAAAATAATATAACCTAATCCTAAATCCAGTGGTTTAGATATTTGCATATTTGTTAAAAACAGGGGAATTTAGGACTATCCTGTTAAGATTTAGAGAACCTTGTAACTACCAAACCAATTTATGGTTTTTAAAAAGAAATAATATTGTAACTAAGCCTTGTATACAAGAAATTGCTGTTTGTGATATTTTACATATCCTTAGCAAGTCACTTGTACAGAAAATAAAAAGCAATGTCCATACTTGAGCTTTTTTGCTACCATTACTGCTTACAGAGACCCCAGATTTTGTTTTTGCAAAATAATCTGAATAGAACTTGGAAACCTTGTCTCACAAAGAGTTAAACAAAGCACAGAAATATACTTCAACAAAAAGAATCAAAGCTATACTGTGAACCAAAGAAAGCTTCCCTTGCCAAAAGTTATATACTAACAAGTTGCAACTAAATCCAGATCACCCAATTCTATGTCTCGAGTACCTTCATTTACAAAAAGAGAAGGCAAGTAGGGTGGGGTTTGCAGAATTCTAACACTGACTCTGCTGCTAACCTATTTAGACTTTTTGAAGTCAGCAAATTTCTCTGTGTCTTGGTTTCCTCTACCATATGGGGCTATTTTGATGATAAACATAAGCAAATACTTGAACTTTTTGGCAGAAAAACACTATATGTATTTCCACTATGTTAATAACTTCCTCATCCCCACCTCAAGTTTCAACTGATGCTAACATGTATGTTTTCCTGGGTTTTTAGTTTTAAGCTTAAAATAACAGTGGGTGTGTATGTATCAGCCATCTTTTAACATGGCTATCATTATAACAAGATTCTTTTTCCCAACTTTCAAAATGCATAAAAATAGCATAACATTTTCATTTTTAGTATTATCAAAGCCTTGCCACTCAAAGCTGTGCACAATATTTTAGAAATTCACAACAAAGGTTTTTCACCACATTGCTCTCAACTTCTATAGAAATGCAATTAAAAACTCATACACTAGTCAGCCATTCCTCTATAAAGCTTAAATACTCCCAGTGGAAGATTATAAAAATGTATATTGCTTTTCAAAATTATAAGAAAATAATTCCAATTATAAATAAAAAACCTAGCATACATTTTGAAAAATGAAGATTAATAGTCCTAAAATAATGGAGATATATGATGATTAATATTCTAATAATTCAGCAATCTGCAATGTCTTCCATTTTGTCAAGAGATATAGAATCCAGCCACTTTATATACTGAAGTCCAAAAACAATTATCCTCACTATTAATAGAAACATTTATAGGTAACCAAAATAGAAAATTTAATGTTAAAATATTTTAGATTCATTACTTAAACCATTGTTTTTATTTTGAAACTATATCTTAAAATAATTTAGCTTTACAGCTTATAGACATGTAACTTACTTTTTTCCTTTACCACATATATTTACTAACAACATTAGCATGCAGCTACATATTTAACATAATATTTAAGAAGTAGCAATCCACTCAGAAATGTGCCCAGGTCAAAAACAGAACTAGCCAATTGAAGTAAAATATTATGGCACATGATCAGTATATACCTACCAAATGAAAGAGTTACCAAAGGAGAAGACCAAATAGTAATCTCCAAAAGCAATGCGAATGATTACAGTTTTAACCCTGAGACTATGCTATCAGCAATGAAATTTTAAAATATACATATATTTTAGGGTATAATCACCTTAGACCAATTTGATTAATATTTTGAATGAATGAATACCCAAATGAATGAGCACTTAAGTCATGACAATGTTTAACACCTTGAGACGTTCACAACAATTTGGAATACACAGAGAAGATGACTTGAATACAAACAAACTAGTTGAAATTCAGTGTGTCTCACAGTGGAGATGCAGTGGCTTTCTATTTGTAGAACAAAGAATCCCAACCAAAAACACATGTAGACTAAAATGTTCTCAAGTGCGATTATCAAGGCTTTAAAAAGAATATATACTTTTTACTATGTAAGTCTTTCTTGCTCCCCTACCTCCCTGAAATTTTTAATGTTTGGCATAAGTGACCAACAAACCAGAATAGATCATACATTTTTAAAATACTAATTTACACATATTCTATTTAAGAAAAACATACAACCACTTATAAATTTAGTCTTTTTTTAAAAAGCATCCTTATATAAAACAGTGGGGGGGGGGGGGAATCCCTGCTATACATATGAAGCACAGTTTAAGCCCAATACAACTGACCAATCAAAATTAGTGAATGCACTGCATCTCTCTGCAGTGGAGAGAAGCGACAAGGTAGGCTGTCATTCTGCAAAAGCTGCCCAGAACAGGCTTTCCTCTGAAAAGCAGTGCCGTTCCTTTTTGGAAAGACTGAATCTAAATGTTGTCTCTGGAGACAAGAAGCCTTCAGTATGTTAAATTACTTCATTATGTATTTTCAGATGCTTATTGATTCCACAGTAGGAAGAGTGAGAGACTGCAGCAGCCTCTAGGCAGCACTACATGTTCCATACATTAGCAGTACTGCTGAAACAATGGCACAGTACAGACACATATTTTCATTAGGGTCATTTTTGAAGAGATGTTTATGACCCTCTTCTCCCAGTCCTCTACTAACAAGTGAACAAAATGAATCAATCAAAACCGGAAATGCTTCAACTACATCAAGAATTTATCAAATCTTTAGCAGAGGTAAGATGTGTTCCTTATTATAGTATACGGCTGCTTTTGAACCGGCATAGTGGGGTAAAATTACTTTGAAAATTTTCAGCCTAAATTTTAAGAGTTTGTTTAATTCTACTTATGCTTAACATGTATTTTTAGATTTCTTTTAAGATATAATTTAAATGAAATTTTTAGGATGCACTGTTAAATACAAAAAATATTCTTTGTTAATTCATTACGAAGACATCAGCTTTTAAGTCACTTCAGACATACTAAATATTCTTAATCAGTACAGTTTTCCTTGGATGTTCAAAAAATGCTTGTACTTCTTAAAAGAACCAGGTTTACTATTCAACTGCTTCAGTTGTTATTTATTACTTAATTTTATGTTAATTATTATTAGGCATGTTTGTTGAAGATATTTAATTTGCAGTTACATTTTTGTATTACCTTTTACATTTCAACTACATAATTCATCAATGGAAATTTATAGTATCTTATTATGGAATCTGTTTTAATGAGTTAAAATTCAAACCATGTGCTAATAATTAAGCAAACTACAATATTTTTACAGCAAGAGATGTTCAATTTATTACAAAGAGGGAATGGCAATATGTTTAGTGTATGCTAACTGTTCATAATCTCTGAAAATACAGGTTAGCTTCTAAAACGAGAGCAGAAATTAGTTTAAAAAATACAGCTTTTCACTCACAGTTATATTTGAAATGTTAACTCAATTGTTAAATAATATATACAATCTATTAGGAAAAGGAATCTTTTATATAAAGAAATTCTTCATTTTATGTATATAGCTGTGGCTCTAGTAATACAGCTTGATTATTTTCATAACAAATACTGTTTGGTTTTAAAATAAAACTAAGGTAACTTTCAATTAATTGGAAATTATTAAAAACCCTACTTCTTAACCATTTTTTTTTTCTTTTCACAAGGGTCCACAGCAGCTAATTCAGTATTTACAACCGATTATGTGAAGAATGCAATTGACTGAGCATCTCCCTAGCTGTCTGAACTACGAACTGCAAGATATTCCTGTAATAGATGATTTTAAGACATTAAGGAGTTAAAACCAGGGAAAAGGTCTACATTACTGTTGGAATATAAAAAATCGACAGCATCCGAAGAAGATACTACATAAAATAACCACAGAAAGAAAAATAATGCAACCATACAAGTCTGAAAACAAAATGGTGAGCATTTTTAAAGAAGTTGTTCATACTTTAACATACCAGAATTGTGGAAGCTACTGATTCTTGAAGAAATAATGAAACATGAATTTCCAAAAGGAAAATGACATACTTTACCAGCAAGCAAAATGAAGCTTTAACAAGTGTTTTCTGCACTAGATATTCAGATAGTCATATCAATTGATGTGGACTAATGGATTTTTCCATCTGAGTTTTATGACCAATTATGTATCCTCTTCTAATGAAAACAAACCAAATTAAGTGGCAGATGGTTTTTATCAAAAGAACATGGAGTGGATTTATAATATAAAGCAAGTTATGTGATCAAGAAATCATTTCAAAATAATAAGGACTGCTATAGAAACAGATTTATAATTGTAACAAAAGGATGTCTAAATACATTTTAGAAGTTAGAAACCTTATGTTTCCTTTTTTGTTTTCACATATTCTGGAAAATAAAGAGACTATCATATACTCCCTCAAAGGGAAACATAATTCCTATCATTTGAGGAAGTTCCTCTTGTCGTGACTTTTTAAGGCAAAACAAACACAAATATGTACTGTTTTTAGAAACCCATCAGCCAACTAAATCTCACAATTCATGCAGTTGAAGTACTGGAGAGAAAATGAGAGAATTCCTACAAGACATGAAATAAAACACAGCTACTTCACTGTTGTCAGGTAAAAAGTCATGTCAAAATCTGTGAATGACATCACGTATCAATTTGTGAGAAACTGCCATAGTGAGACAAAAGGCCAATAAGGCAACAGCAAACAGGTAGGTCAGAAGATGCATGCACCCACCACACTGTTTAACATTTACACAAGAATAGAATCATGCTCTAGAGGAGATGCATTTTTCTTAATGATCATCTAACTTGACATCTCTGGTTTATGTACTTATTAAATCTAGGCCAATGTGACAAAGATCTGATGTTTAATCTGTCAGTTCAGAAAATTTGGCACACTCAAAATTTTCCATTTTTATAGGATTTCAATTTTAGCTAAGACCTTCATTTATTCAAATATTTCTCTAGTAATACTTTATATCAACTCAAAAGAAATGTTATCATTTTATGTTTCTGACATATTACCCCAAAAATAGTATGCATAAATAAAATTGTATTCTAAAACTTGTCAAAGGTAACATCAAGTAAAGGTTAACATGAATTTTGAAGATTATTAATTTTTATAATGTATGTTTGAATATAGTTTTGCAGTTGAAATGCTGTACTTGAAATGTGAAATATAGTTGGTTGTATGATTTCATATTTTAAACTGGATATATTGATTACTGACAATTTAGCCCAGAACATAAGACATTATTTTTATAAATTACTCTAAACCCCTATAAATTAAAATATAGATTTGCATGAATTAGTAAGAGTTTGTTTTTTTTTAAATTTTCTTCACAATTATACACTGCATGATGTATACAAAAGGTTTTACAAGTAATGTGTAACTTTAAAAGCTTCCTCAAAAAATGGGCTTTACATACTCTTTTCCCCTAAAATTTCATCTTTTACCTTCAGGCTCAGTTTAAACAAATAAAATCAAGTGATATAGTATTTCATACTACTTTAAAACTGGCTATTTCTTAATATGATATTTAATTTCAATTTTCTCCTTCCACAACATACAAGAGGGTGTGGTCACAAAATAAATCATTCACAGGAGTGATTAGTGCTCTTTTACCAAGCTTTGTGATTTTCTACTTTAGCATAAAGTTCTTTTTCTTCTAATTTTCATAAGTTTGCCAATTGTAAAGTTCAGTGAGCATTTTAACTGTGATATATGAAATACTTATCATTTGCCTATTTCTGTGGGAAATAACTGCAAAAATCCTCAAGCACATTGTAGACTTCTGAATATGAAATTCAATTTCAAACTAGTACTCTGTACCATTTATCATTTTCAATGAACACCTATCCTGTTCATTTGAAAGCTCATGGGAATAATTACACCTATAATCATTGTGCTAGAGCACATTAAAATATCATTTATTTCTTACCTAATGCTATTTTTAATGAAATTTTAAAACACCGGGCTAAAATTAGTTTTGTATACTGGGTAGTTTTATTATACAAAAATATACTTTATCTCAAGTAATGAGCTTAAAAACCCAAATGAGGAACACCCTTTAGTATATTAAATAATTTTACATTACAAGGAGAATTTTCCATAGAGTTATTTCTTCAAAAGGAAAACACAGTTTTCATCTACATCAAAACAATGCAACCTGGATGTCTCTTAATTCTATATTTTCCATTAATAGTTTACAAACTAAAAATTAAACTCAGTATACAATAAAAAACATTTTTAACAAGGAACACCTGTTTTATACGTCATTTAAATTGTCAAATATCAAATAGTTTATTCTATTTCACTTTCTAGGGAAAAAACCAACTGCTCCAAAAGAATGTGTTTTTCTCCCATTCTGGAAATCAACATGCAGTCTGAATCTAACATTACAGTGCGAGATGACATTGATGACATCAACACCAATATGTACCAACCACTATCATATCCATTAAGCTTTCAAGTGTCTCTCACCGGATTTCTTATGTTAGAAATTGTGTTGGGACTTGGCAGCAACCTCACCGTATTGGTACTTTACTGCATGAAATCCAACTTAATCAACTCTGTCAGTAACATTATTACAATGAATCTTCATGTACTTGATGTAATAATTTGTGTGGGATGTATTCCTCTAACTATAGTTATCCTTCTGCTTTCACTGGAGAGTAACACTGCTCTCATCTGCTGTTTCCATGAGGCTTGTGTATCTTTTGCAAGTGTCTCAACAGCAATCAACGTTTTTGCTATCACTCTGGACAGATATGACATCTCTGTAAAACCTGCAAACCGAATTCTGACAATGGGCAGAGCTGTAATGTTAATGACATCCATTTGGATTTTTTCTTTTTTCTCTTTCCTGATTCCCTTTATTGAGGTAAATTTCTTCAGTCTTCAAAGTGGAAATACATGGGAAAACAGGACACTTTTATGTGTCAGTACAAATGAATACTACACTGAACTGGGAATGTATTATCACCTGCTAGTACAGATCCCAATATTCTTTTTCACTGTTATAGTAATGTTAATCACATATACCAAAATACTTCAGGCTCTCAATATTCGAATAGGCACAAGATTTTCAACAGGGCCGAAGAAGAAAACAAGAAAGAAAAAGACAATTTCTCTAACCACACAACATGAGACTACAGACATGTCACAAAGCAGTGGTGGGAGAAATGTAGTCTTTGGTGTAAGAACTTCAGTTTCTGTAATAATTGCCCTCCGGCGAGCTGTGAAACGACACCGTGAACGGCGAGAAAGACAAAAAAGAGTCTTCAGAATGTCTTTATTGATTATTTCTACATTTCTTCTCTGCTGGACACCAATTTCTGTTTTAAATACCACCATTTTATGTTTAGGCCCAAGTGACCTTTTAGTAAAATTAAGATTGTGTTTTCTAGTCATGGCTTATGGAACAACTATATTTCACCCTCTCTTATATGCATTCACTAGACAAAAGTTTCAAAAGGTCTTGAAAAGTAAAATGAAAAAGCGAGTTGTTTCCATAGTGGAAGCTGATCCCATGCCTAATAATGCTGTAATACACAACTCTTGGATAGATCCTAAAAGAAACAAAAAAATTACCTTTGAAGATAGTGAAATAAGAGAGAAATGTTTGGTACCACAAGTCGTCACAGACTAGGGAAAAGTTTAAGCTTCACAAAATCCACAGTCAGATGAGTTTTAAATTTAACTTGTAAAAAAATGAAATTACTGCCAAATATAAGAAAAAAAATTTAAGTATTGGTTATGTTGTAAATTTTCAATGTGAATGTCAATTAGATTAGGTCATATATATTCAATTTCTTCATTACTTAATGTATTTGTTGCATGGCAGTTTGTTAAAGTAATATCATGTGTATATTTTGTCAATATTATGTCCATCAGAAGATATTCATGTAAGTCATATTTTCTAAAGAATAAATACATAGCCTTAAAACAGTGTATAACTTTAAAATGTAACTGACATAGGTATCCTTGCTTTCTTTTTTTTTTTTTTATAAAATATATTGTTTCTAAGCCACAAACTACAGATATATTTGTATGGTGTTAACTGGAATAGCATTTTAACATAAAAGCCAAAATTACGGACTCAAAACAATCAAAACAATCCAGGATTTTCTGTACCACTATATTATGTTTGCTGGTATAGTATACTTAATGTTATATTTGACATGTCAAAAATAAGGGACTATATATAAAACTTTATTTTTTCTTTTGAATGTAGAAAATCATAGTGTTTAACAGGATTTTAAAATCCATGAGGCAGAAAAAAATCCTGTATATGTACACCAAGATAGAGAAACTTTAAAATTCAACTTTACTATGAAAAAAATATTGATTTTTCTAAGATCAAATAATATACAAATGAACCTACAATAAAGGGAAGGAATAATACTAAAGTACCAGCCTATTTCTTCCTTCCTTACTTTGCTTGAGTCTAAGCCAAATGCTCTGGATTAATATAATATACTGGTAAAAAACCAGTATATTAAAATAAACCAATTTTTGAACTTTATTCAAGTCAGCCTTTTGTATAACAGAAGTTAACTACCCAAATCTAAATACCAGGAGGGGGGAAAAGAAAAGAGCGACTTTATGTCATTGTAGAAAAGCCTAACAAAGCCAACTGTTTCTAATCTTAGATACATAGCACTTTAGAGTAATAAAATTTACACGATGTTCCTACGCAATCAAAACTCCCAAGTATTTCAAAATATAGTAGTTCTATTTCCACTCTGAAAATCATTAAAGCAACAATAAATCTTGTCACTTTTTCTACCCTACCACCACTTAATTTAAGCATCTTTGTTTCCAATCCTGAATTCATCTTAAAAAACTATGAAATTACCAACCCTAACTATAGATTATAAGGATTGAGATCTCATATCAAACAAATATTTTCCTATTATTATAACGTAATAATGAGTACTAATATTATTGGGTCAGAAAATTAGCAATAAGTTACTTAAAACAGGCAAATACTACATTATAAATGGTTAGCTGGATAACTTTTATTCTATTTTTTAACACTGTATTCACTAAACCAAGTGGCAACTCATTTTTAAATAAAAAAAATTATGTTCAACAAGTCAATGATATATCATTTTTATATAAATAAGAGAGATTCATTCAATCTAGTTTACTAAATACTCTAAACCACAGAGAAATAAACACCATGCAATAGCTTGAACAAACTGAGGTTACATGGCAAATTAAGTAGTGATTTACTGTTGATAAGGACATTAACTTACTGTCAAATCTTGGCAAAGATCCAGTTTACTTCTGCCTTATTTTCCACTGTTTTTATGGAAATAAAAAAATGCTTCAATTTGATAAAATGTAGCATAAGACACACTTTTTGAAACCCTGAAGAGAAATACTTCATGTATAAAATATCAAGAAAATTTTCATTTGATAAATATGTTTAGCACAGCAATATATCATTTAAACATATATTCATTAAAAAACTTCAAAATGAATTTTGTACTTGTACTCCCAAGCATATATTAAAATTTTAATATCTAGTTTTATAATGTTAATAAAAATTAGACTATTTTTAGAGCTTTCATATTTTAAAAAAAAAACAAACCTTTGTTTTAAATATTTTTACTCTTTAGGTTTATAAGCATGCCAAAGAACTCACTCAGTATAAAAACAGATTTCTAATATATTTGCCTAAACTGCTTTCGTGTCCTCTGTAATAAGAAATTAAGCAAAATACGAAATAAATGGCAACATTATAACATTGCCCTTTAAACTGCTATTTCCATACTTGACATTGGAGCAGACATTTAACAAGCATTTTTGCTCATCTGTAATAATCAGGTATACAAAGGGCACCAATTGATTTACAACAAAGAAAATTCATACCTACTATTAGCTTCTATTAGCTTCTTATTAGCTTCTATTAGCTTTTTAATGTGCTAAATAGCACGTAATATGTAAACCAAGATAATATTTATGTGTTAAAAATTCACCTTTCAAAAAGTCACAAACTTGTAACTACTGACCTCAGCTTAAGAATGAGAAGCTTAAACAATTTTTTTAATTAAATGTTTGTTCTGTGAAAAGATGAATTATTTTTATTTTCTTAATGATGGGCTACATTCCAATGTGCAAACTTTTCACTTTATTTCAAATAATTTTGCTTTAAAAAAATATTAAAGCAATTATTCCCATTAGAATGAAAATCAAAAAATGCAAAGGAGACTCTGTAACTCAGTATGGGATCTTTCTTAAAACTATATATTTTTAACCATATGCTATAAATCACAGACATACATATCAATTTGTATATAGTTAATTGTGTCAAGTCTTCAAAACAATAGAAATAAGAACTATTTTTAAAACCAACCAAAGATGATCTCAACAAGATATGAAAATTTTATTTGCTTTTTTAGATTTTTGTTGTTGTTGTGAATTTAAGGAGGTTATTATTCTACTAACTACTACCCAATAGATATTCAAACCTATTATGGAGACTGAATTATTTATAATTATGCTCTTTAAAAAATGCCATTCATAATAAATCTATATTTTTCACCCATGCTAAGTCAATTTTTAGGTATGTGGTCTATTTTTTTCATCCCCTAAATAAAATTATAGTAGTCTCCCCTTATTGGTGGTTTTGCTTTCTGTGGTTTCAGTTACCCACGGTCAAGCGCAGTCCAAAAATATTAAATGGCAAATTCCAGAAATAAACAATTCATGAGTTTTAAATGGTTCTATTTAAATTTGTTGATAGTTGTCCTATTTTATTATTTGTAATTTCTTACTGTGTCTAATTTTAACAAACTTTATCATAGGTTATATGTATAAGAAAAAACATACTATATGATATATTATCCATGGTTACAGGCATCCATTGGGGCTCTTAGAATGTTCTATCTCCTACAGGTAAGGGGGTAATACTATATAGCAAAATCTCAGTTCTCTGGAAATTGAAAATCAGACTCATTATTTAACTGAGATTAGACTTAAACATTAAAAAAAATCTACAATTATAAAGGAAAACAGGCCCTTAGTAGAGCTTTATTCCACATAGTATTTCAAGGCTACTTTCCAAAGTCAATAAAACTTTTAGTTTTATTGTATTTTATGATTATACAATTAAGTAAGCTTTATACTTCAATTAGCAATTGAAATCATACAATATAGAGGCATTATGGTAGATACTTTGAATTATATGAAATAGAATCATTATCCTCAAGAGCTTAAAATCTAGAATCTAGGTACTAAAAAAACACAGCAATACCTAAAAACAGAGCAGATGTGGTAAATGTCATAAAAGAAGAGTAAAGTTCTTAATAGACACACTATAAATGAAGAGTAAAGTTTTTAATAGACAAAGAAAGAAGGGATTATGTTGAATTTAGGAACAGTACAAACGAAAGCACTGTTGAGGAAAGCTACTGCAGTATATTTGAAAAGAGTAAATTGTTCCTTGGAAGGAAAGTAATACAGTAGTGAGGAGTTATCTAGGAAGTTAAATTAGAGCCATAAGATAGAAGGCCTTAAATGCTAGCACAGATATTTGGAATGGGGGAATACAAGATGAGAAATGAGCATCAAAAAAAAAAATTAACAACAGGAATATGTAGACAGAATAGATTGGGTAAGACGCAGAAGACAGGAAGCTGTTGCCATCACGTTGATAGGTACTGAAAAGCATGGCAAAAAATGATGGCAGTAGCTCTGCAAAGGAGTGTATACATGTGACAAGCAATGTGAGGGCAGAATCAATAGGGTTTGACAACTTAACTAGAAAGACAACTGGTATTGAGATTGAAGAATTAAATATGAGGAACACAAGGAGGACCATAAGAAACTAGATTATCCTCAATGATCAAAGAACTATTTAATATTTAATTACACTTTGCATAAAATTCATGGATAACAAGAGCAACAACAAAATTTTTGGCAAAGCTCTAAATTTAATAAAGTAAAATAAATAACATTATTCAAGAATGTTCTAGTTATTTGAAAGTATTCAAAATGAAAATTTAAAACTGATGTTTGAAATAATCTTTATATATTTTGAAATTGGTTTATTCCATTTTACCATTAAACACATTTTTAGTAATTTTTTAATTATAAAAAATTATAAACACATAATGAAAAATAACAATGTATATGAAGTGAAAAATGCAAATATCATCCTCTGCTTTTTTCCTTTATTAATTTATTATGAACATCTATCCAACTCATATACATGCTTCCCTCATTCTTTGTTAATAGCTACATAAAAATAATTTTAAGTTAAAAATTTAAAAACAGTAATATTTCTAAAAGATAATATTAATAAAAGAGCAAATAATTAAACCTTTTTCTATTGTAACTAAGTAGCTTCAAACTATATTCAAAATCACTTTGGAAAGTGTAAGAAAAGTAACATGACAACTTAAGGAGGTTATTTTTCTGAATAGAGGCAAGAAACAAGGGGAAAACCATAAAATGATGTATTTCTTTTCTTCTCTTCCACTAAATAAGATGAGAAATAAGAAACCTAACGAAACTTTTAGAGATTTTTTTTTACATCTCAGAGATGAGTGCTAGTATGTATTCCTAAATATAAGCCCCCTCAAGGACTGCAGTGAACTCCAAGAAAGGTAAACATGAGTTGATCCATAACAAATGTGAGGGATAAAATCAGCTCAGGTAATACCACAAAAGAGAAAAATGAGATAATAGAACCCAGATAAGCCTGGAAAAAGACCTAAAATACTTGGAGATGCTCAGCTCCTAGAGAAATACAAATAGAACACAATTTGTGGGTTAGAGTTCACAGAAGAAAACTAATTTGAAGACTTTTTCTAAAAAGCATTCCAAACAACAAAAAGACATCCCAGTTGACAGACTGGACACATTAGAAAAATAACAACATATATATGTATTAAAAGAAATAGAATAAATATTAGAATATTACAGCAATTCATAGATGTTTGAAACAGAGTGGTGTTAAAATGTAGAAACAAATGGAAAATTGGGCTTATCACTAATACAAAGAGCCATTACACCTTTTAAGGAATATTCATTATTTCAGAAGAAAAAGAGCTGAGCAAAGTTAATCACAATAATATTTCTCCCTTTGCTCATGATAAAATAACACCTGAAAATAATCCTAACTATCTCTACCATTCTATTCACACATTTTTTACAGGCTTCCATAAGCTGTATCCCTGGCTTTCAAGCATGACAGCTTTGTACTTCCACCAGCAAGTGGTAAAAAGTGCTGTCATTCCTGTCACTGTCACCAATATCAACTCCCTGCTACTATCAAACTCTGAAGCATCAAGTAAGATTAAGGAAGAGGGCTGAGTCTGTCTGGGAGTGAGGTCATTTTCCTCACCCTGCTTCTATGAAAGTGATATATCCTATTTTTCTGAGAGGTATTAAAGCAAGGCAGACTACCAAAGCACATCCACCAATTTTTCAGGATGAAAAAAAAAAGTGGCAAGCAAGGATAATAAGGTTATGGGGAAACTGCTTTCTCCTCTGACAGCTGTGGACATATAATACTCATAATAGATGCAAAATTTTTAATTTTTAATTTAATATAAAGTTTTAAAATCTTAATGCTAACAAATGAGAGCCCTTACCATAGAAAATGTAGGAGTAAGAAATGTATATGGGACTGCAGTGACATTTGAGATATATATTCAATCAGCCAGTATTACACACAATCCCATATGTCATACACTATATACTGGGTATACTGATTGAGTATATTGTATATTGATTGGATAGAGAAGAATCAAAGATACATATTTTACTCTAAATATTGCTAATGCCTTAAGACAAGTTGACATGTAAAAAATCAAATTTACATACTCTAAATATTAATGATTTTCCTCTGAATTCTTGAAAAAAACTTTCTCTTCTCTTTTGCTACAGAATTTTTCCCACTATTACTTCACACAAGCAACAAAATGCTAGCAAACTGTAGCTACCTAACTTAACGAAAACTACCTTAAATTCACAAAATAACAGTAATACTAATGTAACCTTTTATAATGTTTCCCAAAAAGCATTATACATATTAATTGTATACATACTAAAATATTAGAATTGAAAGTGAACAATTTTTAAACTTCTGACCCCACCATTGTATTTTGCTTAGAAGAGTGCTTCTCGAAAAGTAATCCATCTATATCAGAATACTCTGTGGTGCTTGTTTAAAATGCCAATTCTTGGCCCCACCTCTGACTTACTGAATCAGAATCCCAGGGGTTGCAGCCCCAAAATATCTATTTTCATAATCATTTTTAGATGATTTGTGTGCTAAAGTTTAAGAACTACTACTTTAGATACCAAAAGATAAGACTATATATCAAGGTGATAGTCAGGCAATAAATAAAAAGGTAGAGAAGGAGCTCTTAATTCAAACCATACTGCCTTCTTAAAAAATTTAACTTACTTCATTTTAACTAATTAAATTCTAGTTGGATTATACATACTGTAATCTAGCAAGACATTAGCTTCCTAAGGACTAAAATTTTGTTTCTTTAAAAGAAGTTATCTAGACAAAAAGATTCCCTTAAAAATCACACACAATCAGAAGATAAAATGGTACCAAACATGAAACATTCACCATAAACTATTCCATACTTTTTACTTCAGTCAACCAAAATACTCAATTACTTATAAAATTGCATGGCTGTTTCTCATAAAATTATCTCACTCTAATCAGAAGTACCATTCTTGCACATTTTTGCTCATTTCAATACAAAACTTCTATTAAAACACAATACTGGTGATAGAGGATGCGATTACTTCTAAAATAAATTTGCAGTGAACATACTTAAAAACTGTGTTTTTCTGTATGTTTTGAACAGATGTCACTCAAGTTACGTAGAGGTGTGAATCAAACATTTTTTCTTCATTATTGCTATTTCCTTTGTGCCATAAACACAATTTAGGAAATATTCAAGCTATTTTTTGATAATTTTATGACATCCTTTAATTTAAATTCCTATTCTGTCTTATAGTAGTTTAAGTAATACTAACATTTATATACCACAAATGGCATTACAGAAACACTAGGAACATTTATTAACTCTTTCACTAAGAATTTTTTCCAACAACATTTATATTACCTTCTGTTATAACTCTTTAGCTTTTTAGCACTTTCATTGGTTACAACATAAACCCACATGACTGCACTGCCCTATTATGCCACCATTGCACTCTAGCCTAGGTGACAGAAAAAGACTCTTTAATAAACACACAAACAAAAAAGGAACAAACCTATAACAACTTCGCATACTGAAAATGAGATGCTAGCAAAGATACCTTAAAGAAATAAAGACAACAGTCAGGTGATTGGATATGGCCACCTTATGAAGAAACATTTGCAAAATAACATATTCCAGACAAACAATGACTTTAGTATAGGGTTTCCTGGAGTCTCGCAATTCCCCTAAAATCAGATGCAAAATATCACAGGTGCGTATTCCGTCCAAACACTTCCTCCCCTGCACTTCCCCAAACCACAGCAACCGGAAAAGCAGTTTGAGCTGCAGCTGACCAGGAGCCACGGCTCCTACCCACCCATTACAACCATGAGAGCAGTTTGAGCCAGAAAGTTTGTGAACGGCCATTTGTCTCCAACGGCCCACGCTCCAATCTCAGGTCTTCACAGAAAGGGGACCCCCACCTCTTCACTTGAGACCTTGTGGTGGAAAAGGGGAACTCCCTGCTTCCCGGTGTTTTGCAGAGTCGCACGCTGGCAGCTCAGATAATCAAGCCAGTTTGGTGCCCCCCAGACACGTGAGGGTTGCAGGGGGACACAGAGAAGTCTGTTAGCTGAACTTGAGTGGCAAGGAAGCCCTTGTGGACATACCCAAAAGGAGAGTGTGGTGGGCTGCTGAGGAGCAGGGATACCGGAGCGCGCCAATCCCCACGCCCTCCCACTGGGGAATGGCCATATTGGATAACTCGGTGGCATTCGGAGAGAAATAGCCAAGCCCCTAGTTCCACTGCAACCAGATGCCTCACACTCAGGCGCACCAGCTGACAGGGTGCTGTGGCCTCTCCCCTACTCATTACAGCAGGGAGAACAACTCGAGCCGAGGAGTTCCCAGGTGGCCGCTTCTCTCTGGCAGCTCCGTGCTGCTGGCTGAGGTCCCCACAGACAGAGGGCCCACACTTCTTCCTTTGAGAACCTGTAGTGGAACAGGGGAGCACAATCAGGAGATTCCATGCCCACCGGCTTCTTGTGCAGTCGCATGCTAGAGGGTCAGACACACAGACTGGGGGAGGTCGGAGAGCTAGACTCGGGTGGTGAGGGAGCACTGAACTGACGGGCGTGTGCTGTGGGGGTCCAAGGAGAAACAATTTAGAAGAGTACCCATCAATCCACTCACGAAAACTGTGCTACCGGACAAGGGCTAAAAGATCCCAGCCTAGGGCCTTAGAATTCAAGCGTTCGGGACCCTCCCCCATGAACAGCCTTCCGGCTTTGGAAGGCGGATCCTCCTACCAGCAGCTCCCCCTAATGGCCAGAAAAGCAACTTCTGAGCCCTGCACAAAGCCTTTCAGGCTCCCACACATAGCCACGAACTGCCTTACTCCCCCCCCCCCCCCCGTGGTGGCAGAGATCAAGCAACCCACTGGTAGCTACAGGGTCCTTCCTAAAGCTTGGGGCACTCAAGTACTCCACCTGGGGGACCAGAGCCTACCACAGGCACAAAAGAACATCTCCGCAACTTGCTCTTTCACACAAACATCAACCAATGACAGGGAGAACAACTCTATAACTCATCATAGTGTCCTCCAAATCAAGGAAATAGCATGTGGCTGATTTGTATTCACAAGTACCACCTGTAATCACCAATCTTGGAGATTATGTGTGGGTGCCCAACACAATTCACACTGTTGAGAAGAGGTAAAGACAGCAGGACAGAGGCAACTGGAGAGGATCATCAAACCTCCTTGAACACTCCATAGGAAACTCAGGACTAGCATTCAGTGTGAAAGGACAACCCCAAAAGGAAACAACAACTCTTTACCAATGGACACCAACCAAAATGAAAACATTGAAATGATATATAAAGAATTTTAAATATGGATTTAGGAAAATCAAGGAAATACAAGAGAAAATGGAAAACCCAGGCCAGGCACGGTGGCTCACACCTGTAATCCTAGCACTCGGAGGCCGAGGCGGGCAGATCGCTCAGGTCAGCAGTTCAAAACCAGCCTGAGCAAGAGCGAGACCCCATTTCTACTAAAAATAGAAAGAAATTAATTGGCCAACTAAAAATATATAGAAAAAATTAGCCAGGCATGGTGGCGCATGCCTGTCATCCGAGCTACTCAGAAGGCTGAGGCAGCAGGATTGCTTGAGCCCAGGAGTTTGAGGTTGCTGTGAGCTAGGCTGATGCCATGGCACTCTAGCCCAGGCAACAGAGTGAGACTCTGTCTCACCAAAAAAAAAAAAAAAGAAAATGGAAAACAAAAACAAAGAAACCACAAAAAGAATACAGGATATGGGCCAGGCATGGTGGCTCACACCTGTAATCCTAGCACTCTGGGAGGCTGAGGCGGGTGGATCGTTCAATGTCAGGAGTTCGAGACCAGCCTGAGCAAGAATGAGACCCCGTCTCTACTAAAAATAGAAAGAAACTAATTGGACAACTAAAAATATATAGAAAAAATTAGCCGGGCATGGTGGCACATGCCTGTAGTCCCAGCTACTCGGGAGGCTGAGGCAGGAGGATCGCTTGAGCCCAGGAGTTTGAGGTTGCTATGAGCTAGGCTGACGCCATGGGACTCTAGCCTGGGCAACAGAGTGAGGACTCTGTCTCAAAAAAAAAAAAAAGAATACAGGATATGAATGAAAAATTCACTAAAAAATTCAAATTATTAAGAGAAAAATCAAATAGAACTTTTGGAAATGAAAATTTCATTCAAGGAAATACAAAACAGAGCGGAAAGTTTTAAGAAAAGACTAGACCAGGCAGAAGAATCTCAAAGCTTGAAGACAACACCTTAAAATAAAATGAGTCCATGAAAGAAAGAACAGAGAAATAAGAGAAATGAACAAAGCCTAGAAGAATTATGGGATTATGTAAAGAGGCCTAACATAAAAGTCATATGCATCCATGAGGGGGAAGAAGGAAACATACAGTGCTGGAAAACCTATTTCAGAGAATAATTGAGGAAAACTTCCCTGGTCTTGCTGAAAATTTAGATATTCTGGTACAAGAAGCTCAGTGAACACCTGGGAGATTGATCGCAAAGAGGCAATCACCACAATATATATACATCAGACTGGCCAAAGTTAACATGAACGAGGAACTCCTGTGAGCCAGAAGGTGAAAATATCAGGAAACTTACATAGTAAAACCCATCAGGCTAACTGCAGACTTTTCGATTGAGACTTTATAAGACAGAAGGGATCACGGACCCATACTCAGTTTTCTTAAACAGAACAGTGGCCAGTCTACAATTTTGTATCCTGCAAAAGTAAGCTTCTTATATGAAGGGGAAAAAAAATATTTTTTCAGACAAGCAAATACTGAAGGAATGTGTCAAGACCAGACCTGCCCTGCAGGAGTACTCAAATCTGCATTGTACATCGATTAGCATAACAGTCACCCACCAGTGTAAACTCAACCTAAAGCTAAAGCTCAGAGCCCCTATAAAACAATGGCTCAAGAGGTAAAACAAAGAAATAAGGTTTTACCCAACAGGATGAGCAGAAAGGCATCCCACTTATCAATTCTGTCAATAAATGAGAACAGTTTGAATTCCCCACTCAAGAAACATAGGCTGACAAAACCGAAAGACTTCTCACTAGATTAACTAGAAATAGAAAAGGACCCAAATAAGTTCAATGAGAAATGAAAAAGTTACAACTGATACACAGACATACAAAATGTCATATGTGTCTACTATGAAAACCTCTATGCACATAAACTTGAAAACATTAAGGAAATGGACAAATTCCTGGAAATACACAACCTCCCAAGGCTCAATCTAGAAGAAATAGAACTGAACACACCCATAATCAAAATTGAAGCAGAAAAAAAAAGTCTTCTAACAAAAAAACTCCCAGACAAGATGGTTTCACAGCTGAATTTTTCAGACCTACAAAGAAGAATTGGTACCCATACTGCAGAAATTATTTCATAACACCAAGAAGGAAGGAATCCTCCCCAACTCATTATATGAAGCCAGTATCACCTTGATACCAAAGCCAGGAAAGGACATAACAACAACAAAAAAGAAAACTATAGATGAATATCCCTTTTGAATATAGATGCAAAAATTCCCAATAAAATTCTAGCAAACCAAATTCAGCAGCACATCAAAAAATAATAATAATCTACCACAACCAAATAGACTTCATCTCAGGGATACAAGGAAAGATCAACATACATAAATCCATAAATGTGATTCACCACATAAACAGAAGCAAAAACAAAGATCATCTGTACCCCTACAATACTCTGAAATTTTTTAAAAAATAGAAAAAAGAAAAATCTACGTTGCCTAAAATTTCTGATTCTCCTTAATATATCTTCCTATTGATAATTCAAATATACAGTCAGAACAGATACAGTAAGAGCTCAAAGAGCTGTTTTCTGAACTACATGATAAAACACATCATAGAAATATTTTATCACTTGTTAAATGTAAGAAATAAGATATGAGAAGTTGATTTTTTAACATATGCTGCTTTATTATTATACAAAGGATATAAGTCAGAATAGCCAAATGGAAGAGATGCATAAGGCAAGGTAAGGGGGAGGTGCATGGAGCTTGCATGTCCTTCTCCACTGCCCCACCCTCCCAGCACAGAAGTTGCTACTTTTAAATACAGTATTCTTCTATCAGTGCCATTCATAAACAAATATGCTTACTGGTTTTACAACACAGCTGACTTCTCAAACTGCATAAATGTTTCTAAAAACTTAATGAACAACATATGTCACAGGATCTAGTTGGTGGATTCACAAAACACCCAGACTAAATTGTCCAACAACAGTAATCATAAATCCTAGTTACTATAGTATGGAAGTCTGTTATCTGGTGAGCACTTAAAAACAATTATAAAAGCACTTTTAAATGTCCATTATGACAGCACTTGCCCTCACTTATGCCAAATTTGAACATTTCATAAAACGTTTGGATTGTATTTGCTTACAAAAGCAGTAAAGATAAATATGCCAACATCAGTATCACAAGGCAAAATATAATAAGAGTACAAACAAAGAGCAATGGGGCTCAAAAGAAAAGGAGCACATGCCTGGAAAAGCTGTTGAAAGGAAATGACATTTGAAATGAACTTTGAATGAGGGATGAGACTGGCAGACAGCAGCAGGGCAAGAACAGCATATTATGCAGAGACACAAGCTTGGGCAATGACACAGAAGCAAGAAAACAAAGTCTCCAGAGCAGGGAACAATTCAGTTTGGCTGGTACACACTCTAGGAACATGACAGATAAAGCTGGAAAGTAAGTTATCATCTTGTCAGGAACAAAAACATTATAATTTAATCCCATAGTCCACTGAAAGTCTTTCTAGATTTAATAGTAGGTAAGGTATCTAAAAAACATATTTTTGCTTTCTATCATCATACTTTAGGCCTTCAATACCTAGACCACTGTGAGGTCAAGAAACCAAATCAGAGGCTAGCAATCTTTCACAACTTCCATTTTCCTCTTCCTAAAGTCCAATTCAACTCATTTTAATCCCCTGATCACAGATCTTCAATCAGATACTCTTCACTGAGACTTAAAATACAACATAATATTTAATAGAAAATAATTCAAAGACAAATCTTGCAGTAATATCTTCATATTTTTCAAATCTAGAATTAGATAAACCCTACAAGTGACCCAAAGACACAGTCTTGAAAACAATACCAGTGGAAAATGCATATGTCCAATTCTATTTTCTTATTAAAAATTATAAAAAAGAAAACACTGGAAAAATCTAGCCATAAATAGTAGTAAGTAAAAAATAACTAAAATGCAACAGCAAAAGACATTTTTTTTTTTTTTTGAGACAGACTCTCACTCTGTTGCCCAGGCTAAAGTGAGTGTCGTGATGTCAGCCTAGCTCACAACAACCTCAAACTCCTGGGCTCAAGTGATCCTTCTGCCTCAGCCTCTCAAGTAGCTGGGATTACAGGCATGTACCACCATGCCGGCTAATTTTTTCTATATATTTTTAATTGGCCAATTAATTTCTTTCTGTTTATAGTAGAGACAAGGTCTCGCTCTTGCTCAGGCTGGTTTTGAGCTCCTGACCTTGAGCGATCCTCCCACCTCAGCCTCCCAGAGTGCTAGGATTACAGGCGTGAGCCACCATGCCCGGCCAAAGAGCAAAAATTTTAATCCCAAGATTTAGAAAAGGAAAATTAGTAGACAAACTGAAATACAATAAAAGTCCATAAAAGACTCAAGCAAATGTGAGAATTATGAAATAATGGGATATTTCAAATCTGTGGTGAAGTGATGGATTATTTATTAAATAGTGTTGGGAAAATAACTAAATAATGGAAAAACAGAGTTAAATGCTTACTGATTCCCAGGGTCAGTGAGTTGCACAACTCCAGGAAGCATAGTTCACATTACACTCTACATAACAATTAATGGTACTGCCGAGAGTTGTGAGATGTGGTTGCTATGTGCATAAGTTATATCAAAATAAATTACAGATGGACAAAACCATAAAATTATTTGAAGAATATTTTTGTAATATCGTGGTGAGGAACCAAACTAATCCATTATTAAGTAAAAGATTAACAAGAATGACTATAAAACTGAGAACTATAAAAATTAGATATTAAAAAATCAAAGAATAACCTGGGAAACATATTTACAGCCCACTAAAGTAAATGAAATGCACCTCTACTATGTAAACAACAGTTACAAACCACGATGACAAAATGAAAATGGACAAAGAATACAAATAGGTCACTTACCAATGAAAACCAAATGACAAACAAAACTGTTCAACCACATACAGCAAAACAAATAAGAATTAATTTTTTTGAGACAGTCTCACTCTGTCTCCCGGCTAGATGCTCACTGCAACCTCAAACTCCTGGGCTCAAGTGATCCTCCTGCCTTCACTTCCTGAGTATCTGAGACTACAGGCGCACACAACCACGCCCAGCCGATTTTTCTATTTTTTTGTAGAAACAGGGTCTCGCTCTTGCTCAGACTGGTCCCTAACTGCAAGTGATCCTCCTACCTCAGCCTCCCAGAGTGGTAGGATTACAGGTGTGAGCCATTGCAACTGGCTCAAATTAGAATAAATTTAAAAACAAATATACTAATTTTCACATGTGATTTGCAAATAATTTTTAAATATTAATGACTACTAATTTTGACAAAGCTATGGGTCTGCTCTTTCATATTACTACAGAAAATATATTTCATTCTGAAATATTAATAAGCAAAACCTTAAGCATGATCTTTGACCAAGAAATTCACTTATAAAATTTATCATAAGGAAACAATTGTGCAAAGATGCATGTTCATCAAAACACTTCTTATACCAGTGGGAATATATACATAACCAAAATAGTTAACTGTGGACGGAAAAATCCAAACTCTGAAATATTTAAAAGAAGTTTATTCTGAGCCAAATTTGAGGACCATGACCCAGAGCCACTCCCAAGAAGCCTTGAGCAAGTGGGCTTGATGTGGTTAGGTTACAGTTTGGTTTTATACATTTCAGGGAGACAGGGGTTATAGGTAAAGTCATAAATCAATATGTGGGCGACATACATTGGCTTGGCCCAAAAAGGTGGGCCATCTTGAAGCAGGGGCTTACAGGTTATAGGTGGGTTTAAAGATTCTTTGGCTTGTAATTGGTTAAAGACATGAAGTTTTGTCTAAAGGCTTGGAATATTTAAACATAAGGAGCTGTCATCAGAGATAAGCCACCAGACATAGGTTTGTTGTGTAAATTGAGGACCTGTAGGTTTGTCTTGCATACCCTTAGGCCTGTCAATGGGTCACAAAGGACAATAAGAAGGGAAGGGGGCATGATGAGGCATGTCTGACCTCCTTCCTCCTGGCAGGCAATTTAGTTTTAGGATATTCCTTTGGCCACAAGGGGGTCCATTCAGTCAGCCAGTTGGGGATACGGGGTGAGCCTTAAATTTTTATTTTGTTTCACATAACAATGATAGAATATTTACACAAAATATTGTATAGTTTTCAACTAAATACTATTGGGCCGCTAAGATGATGACATCAGTTTGTTTTTTAACATAGAAGTATGTTCAAGCTGTAATGTTAAGTATGAAACAGTATGAATAATAAGTATCATAAAGTATAGGCAAACAGGAGGTTAGTTTCCTAAAATGCTGATAATGAATCTCTAGGTGATACCTATATTTTCTAGTATTCAGAAATTAACATATACCTCAATTTTCTAGTTTTCACAATAAACATACTAATATAATTTTACAAATCAAAAAGGTTTATAAGAAATATTAAATCATTGAAAGTGGTGGTAGTATTTAATTTTAAAACTAACACAAAATTCAGCTGCTTATTCTGAACCCATTTATTAAAAAAATTAAAAGATACAGCCTATGGCAGGCCTTATAAAAACTCCTTCTCAGCTGCATTTAGGACCATACTAATAGTCACTCAACATAAGCGTAAAATTATTAAATGAAAAATATACAAGGAAAATTGAGCCTGGTCAAATTAATTGGTCACCTGGATACAATATTTAGAAAAGACATTTAGAAAAGACAAAGGTACTGTCCAGATTGAGAATAATTTGTTAATATCCAGGTCTTGTTTCTCTTCTCTTTAGTTTTATGTTATCTTTTATTTAAGAGCATACTTTACAAAATACTCCTTCCTCTGCCATTTTTGGAAGAGATTAAAAAAGATGAAAACAGATCTTTTTTGTTTATTTTAATCCAAAAGAATAATAGACAGCATTTTTCTAATTTTTCTATGGTATACAAAATAATGTATTTCCCCAAAGTTAAAATGTTAAATATATGAAATATGCTGTTTTCCATTTCAAAAAACCTGGGCAACTACATAAACATAGTACATTAATTGTGACTTTTTCCAACCTTTGGAAGGTTCAAGTTTTCCTCTATTTTCTTGTATTTGTAATTAGGCCAAGCTATCAAAACTACAGGGGTAAAAATTTATTAAGCTATACATTTACAGTGTGTGTTCTTTTTTTTTTTATACTTCAATAAAATGTTAAAGCTGTAAGACTATTTAAATGATGCCTGTTCAATGTCCTTAAATGTTCTCCAGACTAAATTTAAATAACTAGAAGCAAAATACAAACTCTTGACTTAGACATATTCTTATTTTCTGGGAATACTCAAAATGAACACATTTAAATCCCAAATCAATCTCATATCTCCGCTGAGATAAATGATGGTTCAAAAGAAAAATGAAAGCACCATCATAGAGGGGGCACCATACACTGAATTAAGAAAAAAAAAATGTTGTACAGGTCATTCAACTTCCACTGACAAATAATATTGTTATAGCTCTATCCAAATTTATGAAAGTCCTAAATTCATATATACTTTTGTCTCATAGAACTTTGGTCCTCATTACCATCTCCACCAGAGTGTAAGATAAGTCAATAAAAGTGAAAGTCCAAGAAAACAAATTACTTATTATTAAAAGCAAAAAAAAAATCTATGTTTAGTGAGGAAAAAAACTCACATTGTAACCTCAAATACTTACTTGAGAGTAACTACACATTTCAAGTATCTAACGTAAGAATTCCTTATAAATGAATAACCCCCAAAGAAAAGACCCTCCCAGTCAGATCAAAAACATTAAGTGCTTATAAATTCAACAACTAATTTGCAACATAGCAAATAAGTGACCAAGAGATTTTTTTAAAAGGAAAAAAAGACTGGCTGAGGTAGGAGGCTGGCTTGAGGCCAGGAGTTCAAGAACAACCTGGTCTGGGCAACAAAGCAAGACCCAGTCTCAACAACGACAACAACAAAAAAGCAAAAAAACACCACAAAAACCCAAAGAAAGAAAGAAATCCAAGTCCAAGTCCTCTTCGTACTACCCGTGTAATCCTGGGAATGCTACTTAATCTCATCTAGACTCTGTTTGCCCATCTGTAAAATAACGTCTACCTCTGAGGTTGCTGTGAAGCGTCAGTTAGAGAAAATATAAACAATGTTTAGCAAAGTACTCACCACATAGTGATCAATGGAAACTTTTGTCATTATTATTCTGAAATTGTATTTAAAAAACAATTAACAAATGCATTTTCAATTCAATTATGTAAGGTAATTATTTTAAAAAGGAATGAATTATAAAACAAGGAATTGCTGATTTCTTGACTCAGTAGGAATTTCAAAGACTTGATTTTCTTCCATTTTTCTTACTCTCTTCCACCTTTAACTTGAAAATATTTACAGTAATATTTAAATATTTCGCTCCCAGAAAAACAAATGCATGAAAAATGTGTGCACAAAAATACCATCTATTTTTTTCAAGAAAAGCATTACATGATACAATTTTTGAGCACACAGAGGTAGAACACACAACCACAGATTGATATATGCCCAGTGTGACCATGAAAATATCACATAAATTTGTTCTTTAGTTCTATTTCTAAAGAAAAAAGGATAGGAGGAAAGCAATATTTTGGGGACCTACTATATGCTGGGCAAGGTCAAAGCCAACCTATAAACTCTGTCTCATTAAATCTGCCCAACACTCCTCTGAAACCTGAGAAGTTAGCTTGTCAAAATTCACAGAGGAATGGAAATGGAATTTAAGCCAAGGTCTAGATGGTTTCAAAACCTATGCTTTCCTGTCTCTTAATAATAAATTACGCCAGGAGCGGTGGCTCATGCCTGTAATCCTAGCACTCTGGGAAGCTGAGGTGGGAGGATCGCTTGAGGTCCCTGAGTTCGAAACCAGCCTGAGCAAGAGCAAGACCTCATCTCTACTAAAAAAAATAGAAAGAAATTAGCTGGACAACTAAAAACATACAGAAAAAATTAGCCGGGCATGGTGGCGCATGCCTGTAGTCCCAGCTACTCGGGAGGCTGAGGCAGGAGGATTGCTTGAGCCCAGGAGTTTGAGGTTGCTGCGAGCTAGGCTGATGCCACAGCACTCTAGCCCGGGCAACAAAGTGAGACTCCATCTCAAAAACAACAAAAAAAAAAACAAATTACATAGCAGAAATGATGACAATAGTTTATGGTATAATTTTATGATATTTTGAAGTCTCTAAAGTGTTAGTAAAGTGAATATTACTTTAATGAAAAAATAGTTTATGAATACAGTGTTGCTCTGGTTATGTTAAAATATCTAGCCTCCAGATACCCACTCAACAAGATTTATTCAGTCATTTACCCTCAGTAGAAATCTTCATAACCACTCCTTTCTGGTTTTTATTTTCATTGCTATCATTTAACTCACTTTAAAATATCAATTTCATACTTAGTTTCAGGTGGATAAACTCTACATCAATAAATTAGGTGACTATTCCTAAGTATCCCTAAATTTTATCCAAAAACAACATATAAACAAAATATCTTCTCCCTATTCTCTAACCCCATCTTCACAATTACCACAGCTTGGTATTTATGGAAAAGACCAAGCAAAGGTTACTTCTCTCCTTTATCTTCCAAAGAAGGGATCAATATCCTGGGTACCCTTCCATCCCTGAAGAGTAACTGGATCAAGATGTAGGTTACCATATAGTACATCCCTATAAGACATCATTTTATATCACTAACTCTCTTACTCTGCTTAGACTACTGATAGATATTTGAACCCTTCATATTCTCCACTTTTTCCCAATATGCAATTCTTCCTCAAGTCTCTTCCCAAGTGAAGGCTTAGATCCTGCAGCTGAGCTGCTCAATGTTCTACTACATCTCCCAAGAAACAATATGACTTCCATTTTCAAACTTTTTAGCAACAGAACTTTTTCTGTTTCAAAAAAAAATAATTTACCAACCCCAAATTATAAACAAGATAAAAACAAACTATTCTTCAATGGAGCAAAATTAGCATCATTAAACAGCTCAACATTCCCTTCATCTAAATCACAAGGATTCCTCAGAACACAATGTGAAATAAGCATGATTTTGAACTACTAGGCTTAATAGAAAACTCCATGGAAAATTTACAGCTCACCATACTAAAATCTTGACTAAATATATACTTCTATCTGTTAGAAATTAAGTAAATATGGCTCATAACTAGACCTACCCTATACCTACAACCAGATCTGGGATAATATCCTACGTGTCCCAAAGACCAAGAATGAATTTTATCAGTCTGCATATTTCCAAACCAAACAGTCACATAAACAGATAGGCACACAAAGAAGATGGGTTTTAAAACATATTGATAAGCACAGAATTGAATATATAAATCTTTATGAATAGAATAAAAAAGTTTTCTTTAACTCCCAAATTATTTACTTGTAAGAATCTTTAATGTGGCCTGAGGCCATGATTTGCTGTTTTAAGAGCAAGGGGGTGAAGGGGGGGGGGACATCTATCACCAGCCATGTTACCAGTAGAGTATACAGGATATTTCATAAGCAGTATCCCATGACAGCTATTTACTTTTAAATCATCAGTTAATGTTCCATATCCATGTATAAAAAAATATCTAGGTTTCTGCCAGTAAAAAGTCAAATAACTCTGGCACTTTATTCTTACATGAGGAGGAGTAGGACATATTTAAAAACCGTGGGTTCTGTGTGTGTGGGTATGGGTGTGAGTATGTAGTTTATTTTGCTTTGTTTTAACTCTAATGTCTTTCTAGGTAAGAACTTCAAAATCAGTCATTTTCTTTCCTCCAAAATATATAATCCTCTTTCTAGGTAGCTGGTATAATATGTATGCTGCATGTATTATTTCTTATTGCTGCTGTACAAATCACCACAAACTAGAGGCTTATAATACACAAATGTATTATCTTATAGTTCTGGATGTTAGAAGTCTTAAACAGGTCTCAATGGTCTAAAACCAGGACCAGATGGCTTCACTGGTGAATTCACCCAAACACTTTATTTATTTATTTTTTAAGAGACGAGGTCTCACTATGCTGCCCAGGCCAGTCTTGAACTCCTAGGCTCAAGCAATCCTCCACTTCGGGCTCGCACACAGCTGGGACTACAGGTGTATGCTAAGTGTCCAGCTTGACCAAATATTTAAAGAAGAATAAACATCAATTCTTCCCAAACTCTTCCAAAAAATTGAAGCAGAGAAAATACTTACTCCCATCCAAGTACTAACCATGCCCAATCCTGCTTGGCTTCCAAGATCAGATGAAATCAGGTATGTTCAGGATGGTATGGCCACAGACAACACTAAGGCCAGAGTTACCATGATACCAAAGCAAAAGATACTACAAGAAAACTATAAGCCAGTATCTCTTATAAGCATAGATTTTAAAATCCTTAATAATATACTAATAACCAAATTCAGCTGCATATTAAAAGGATCATGCATTATGACCAAGTGGGATTTATCCCTGGAATACAAGTACAGTTTAACATACAAAAAGCAATGTAATACACCACATTAATGAAATGAAAAAGACCACGTCACCATTTCAACTGATGCAGAAGAAGCATTTGACCAAATGTAACACTCTTTCATGATAAAAACACTTTAATTGACCGGGCATGGTGGCTCACGCCTACAATCCTAGCACTCTGGGAGGCCGAGGCGGGAGGATCGCTCAAGGTCAGGAGTTCGAAATCAGCTTGAGCAAGAGCAAGACCCCATCTCTACTAAAAATAGAAAGAAATTAATTGGCCAACTAAAAATATATAGAAAAAATTAGCCGGGCATGGTGGCACATGCCTGTAGTCCCAGCTACTCGGGAGGCT
>CAUYRT010080726.1:0-13766 GCA_963574885.1 Lepilemur ruficaudatus
AGTAGCTGGGACTACAGGCATGCGCCACCATGCCCGGCTAATTTTTTACATATATTTTTAGTTGTCCAATTAATTTCTTTCTATTTATAGTAGAGACGGGGTCTCGCTCTTGCTCAGGCTGGTCTTGAACTCCTGACTTTGAGCAATCCACCCGCCTCGGTCTCCCAGAGTGCTAGGATTACAGGCGTGAGCCACCGCGCCTGGCCTTTCCTACAGGTTTTGTTCCTTGAAGGAAAGAATTAAAGTCAACCAAAGAGCAAAAGTTGGTCTTCTTAGCCAGGAGAGGTTCAGGAGAAGTCATACTGCTCTACCAGCTCTCCCTTCCTGTTCAACCCGGCTGAAGCCCAAACGAGAACAGTGAAATAGAAGACCTTCACTCATTACTGGGCTGAAGGGATGATCTCAATGTTGCTTTATCTCATCTGCTCCCTACGTTTACCACTATTTCTTAACACTTCTCCTCGCTTTCTTGTCTCTTCTCTTCACCAGTTCTACTTGAGAGACAGTTCAGAAGACAAATTATGGCAAGGCTACCCAGGATGGATACAGAGGAATCCAAGCTGTTGGCCCACATATTCCCTATCCACCTCTCCCACTCAGCCAGCCAGCTGGGGAAGGACTTATAAAGGAAGTCAAAACTGCCCTGCACCTCCAGGTCTCAATCCTTGTTATCTTTCAAACTGTCTCATCCCGAAGAACCAACAGAAACCTGCTTTCCCCAACCAACTCCTCCTGCACGATGTCCCTGAAGTCTCTCCTGGAATGAGGGGAACTACATAATGATGTTTTATTGCTCCAAATCATACTTGGTGGTTTGACCACTACTGATTATCTCCTGCAGAATAAAAATAACTCTTGAGTAAAGATTTTATGTCTTTTGTTGTAATTTCTTTTATTGTAGCAAACTATATGTAACATGACCATCCTAGCCATTTTTAAGTGTACAGCTCTTTGCATTAAGTACACGCACACTGTTGTGCAACTATCTCCAGCATCCATTTCCAGAACTTTTAATCTTGCAAAAACGAAACACTGTACACATTAAACAACAACTCCACATTCTTCCCAGCCCCTGGCAGCCACCATTCTACTTTCTGTCGATAAGATTTTGACTACTTTATGTACTGCATGTGAGAGAAGTCAGTATGGTATTTGTCCTTCTGTGACTGGCCTCATTTCACTTAACATAATACCTTCAGAGTGCATCCACATTGAAGTTTATATTAGAATTTTTTTCCTTTTTAAGGCCAAATAATATTCCATTGTATGTGTATATCACATTTTGCTTATCTATTCATCTGCTGATGGATACCTGAGTCCCATGCTTTAGCTACTGTGAATAATGCTGCTATGAATATGGGTATACAAAGATCTCTTTAAGACCCTGCTTTCACTTCTTTGGAGTATATACACAAAGAGGAATTGCTGGATCATATGGTAATTCTATGTTTAATTCTTTGAAGAATCATCATACTGTTTTCTTCTTTTCTTAAAATTTTAAACCATATGACCAAAGATATTAGATCTTTCTAATCAGATCCACATTTAGGACAGCAGTGGTCACAGGATTTTTTTTTTTTTTTGAGACACAGTCTCACTCTGTTGCCTGGGCTAGAGTGCCATGGTGTCAGCCTAGCTCACAGCAACCTCAAACTCCTGGGCTCAAGCAATCCTTCTGCCTCAGCCTCCCAAGTAGCTGGGACTACAGGTATGTGCCATCATGCTCGGCTAATATTTTTCCTATATATTTTTAGTTGTCCGGCTAATTTCTTTCTATTTTTAGTAGAGACAGGGTCTCACTCTTGCTCAGGCTGGTCTCGAACTCCTGAGCTCAAATGAGCTCCCCGTCTCAGCCTCCCAGAGAGCTAGGATTACAGGCGTGAGCCACCGCGCCTAGCCCATACGCTTTATTTCTAATAATTGTCTTATAACTAGTCAAGACACACCTTTAAATGACTAATTTGGTCAATGGCTGACGGGGAAAGCTGCATTCCACTCATCAGTCAACAAGCACTTCCTATACATCTATGACATACTAGGTTCCAACTACATGGCAGGGACACAAAGGTAAATTTGCTATCCTCAGGAAATTCAAGGAGTAGGGAAGAAGGTAGATACACAAGTACATGATCACAATGGGGTTAAGCAGTATAGTGGAGTACTTCTCAAAGTATAGCCTATATATAAATATAAGAATGGAAATTTTAGCAGTTTCATAGGCTAATGTGAGTCAAACATATAGCTATGTTAATTGTCTCTTGGGTGTGAAGCCATAAGGAGCCCTGATACCTTCAAAAGGTCTCACTTGTTGAGAAAACCACTTCCTTTTTGAGGTAGAGGAATACCTAATTTGCCTCTCTCTCTTCTCCATCACCAGGAGATCAAGGAGAACTAAGGGAGGAAGAACTCATTTATTTTCCTTTCACCCTGTCTCCTGAGCAAAGTTTCCTTTCTTTTATAAATAAAAGGTTTAGTTAAGGTGCTTATTTTTATCACTGAAGAATTACCAATCTTCGGCCGGGCATGGTGGTTCATGCCTGTAATCCTAGCACTCTGGGAGGCCAACGCAAGAGGATTGCTCAAGGTCAGGAGCTTGAGATCAGCCTGAGCAAGAGCAAGACCCTGTCTCTACTAAAAATATAAAAAGAAATTAGTCAGACAACTAAAAATATATAGAAAAAATTAGCCAGGTGTGGTGGCTCACCCCTGTAGTCCCAGCTACTCAGGAGGCTGAGGCAGTAGGATTGCTTGAGCCCAGGAGTTTGAGGTTGCTGTGAGCTAGGCTGACGCCATGGCACTCACTCTAGCCCAGGCAACGGAGCGAGACTTTGTCTAAAAAAAAAAAAAAAAAAAAAAAGAATTACCAATCTTGGAAACAACCTAAATGGCCATTGACAGATGAGTGGATAAACAATATGTAGTAGGGTGTGGTGGTATGTGCCTGTAGCCCCAGCTACTTGGGCGCCTGAGGCAGGAGGATTGCTGGAGCCCAGGAATTCGAGTCCATCCTGGGCAACAGAGTGAGACTGTGTCAAAATAAATAAATAAACAAAAAAACTTACAAACAAAAATGTAGTATATATAAACAATAAAATACTATTCAGTTTTAAAAAGGAATGAAATTCTGATACATGCTACCATGTGGATGAATCCTGAACATACACTAAAAGAAATAAGCCGGTCACAATAGGACAAATATTGTATGATTCCTCTTATTTGAGGTATCTAAAATAGGCAAATTCATAGAGTACAGAATAGTGGTTTCTAGGGCTGGGGAGGAGGGAGTGGACATAGTTTAACGGGTATGGAATTTCAGTTTTGCAAGACTAAAAAGTTCTGAAGATGGATGGTGGTGATGGCTGCACAACAATGTGAATGTACTTAATTCTATAGAACTGCAGACTTAAAAATGGCTAGAATGGTAAATTTCATGGTATATATATATATATATAGTACCACAATATAAAAAAAAGAATTACCGGCTGGGCGCAGTGGCTCACGCCTGTAATCCTAGCACTCTGGGAGGCCGAGGGGGGGTGGATCGCTCAAGGTCAGGAGTTCGAAACCAGCCTGAGCAAGAGTGAGACCCCGTCTCTACTAAAAATAGAAAGAAATTAATTGGCCAACTAAAAATATATAGAAAAAATTAGCCGGGCATGGTGGCATGTGCCACCATGTAGCTGTAGTCCCAGCTACTTGGGAGGCTGAGGCAGAAGAATTGCTTGAGCCCAGGAGTTTGAGGTTGCTGTGAGCTAGGCTGACGCCATGGCACTCACTCTAGCCCAGGCAACAGAGTGAGACTCTATCTCAAAAAAAAAAAAAAAGAATTACCAATCAAAAATGATCTAAAAAAAATCCACAACCTTTTGTTCAAGTAAAATGACAGACTATGTATGTCCTTTGTGCTTGCTGCTGAAGCCAGCAGGAGGATCTCTTGGCTGCCTCCGACAAGCTCCTTTTAACCTTACTTTATTTATTAATAACTAATAGAATTCTTGAAATACTTAAAAAAACCAAACACTTTAATTCACCTGTCTTTAATCACATAACTTACCACTTTAGAAGGCAGTTTCTGAAAAAGTTCACTAATAAGATGTCCTGATGGATTTGTGGCTACAACTATGGCTTCGAGAAGCTGCTCCAGGATCTCCTTCAAGTAGCTTGGAGAAGACTGGTTGGGGGGGATGAGAGGGGAGAAAAAAATACTTTGTGACAGAAATCAATACATAAGTGCTAAATATTAAATAGCTTTTAAAATAGTAAATCTAATTCAAAAGAGCAACTTCTAAGCAGTACTTATTTAAAGAACAAGTTTCAAGAATATCACAGAAATGCTCTGATGCTGGATATAGGGATTATATTCCTAGAATAGCCTACATGAAACTAACAAGGTTCCTTTCACTATTTCTGTAACTAAATCCCTTGCACCAGGTCCTTTTACTGAACTTTTTTCCACAGTAAACATAGTAATAGCAAAGTTCAAGCACTATATATGTGAAATGATGGAAATGCATACCTTTTTAGGGTCTGAACAACTGAGCTAGAGAAAACATGCCCCATAACACTTGGCCATTTCTATGTCTGCTGTTTGTATCTACTGAAGTCTTGGTATTCTGGTAGATGACCACTTATATAGAGTTGGGACTACATACTGTTAACCATGGGATGCTCTACTAGATCTCACAAGTGAATTCAAGTTATGTCACTACTTGATATTAAATAAATTGATGCATACCATTTCTGCTCTTCAGACTGACTGGCTTACACCTAGCTTAGTCACTGTTTCAACATGGGAAAGTATATGCCCCAAAGAGTACTTGGCCAGGGAGGGTCTGAATTTAAAGCAAGTTTCTAGAGTAAGCAATGGGATGCTTTAGTCAAGGCGTATGTTAAATGGTACTTCAAGTCCAAACCATGATATGTGCATATAAAATGAAGATTAATAATTATTTCTGGTTTAAATCATAGGTATTTTTATCTTAATCCAACAGAAGCTCTTTTTATTTAGTATAGTCTCAATTTTAAGGTGGAACATTAATTCCACAGATAGGGCACTAACACTTTACAGGCCTATAACAATGCTTGGCAATAACAGGCACCCAATAACTATTTAATATATAAGACATGTGATTATGTCAGAGTCCCCGAATACAAAAGCTTGGAGAACTGGAAGAGGTTAAAGCCTTCTCTCTCAGTGTTAACATATAAGCTTAGAAAAACAAAATGATACTGATGAAAGTAAACTAAAATTCCCATGTTTAAGTCATTTACTTACTGGCTAAAACATAGTACCATGGAATTAGTTTCAAAAAGAGGAGAGATACGTTCTACAGTCGAGATTCCTTTCCTCCCAACCCAACCAGCTACTTTGAAAATGTGTTGCAGGTGACAAAAGAAGTAGGGTGTTATGAACACATTCATACAACCTATTCCCACAATTGGGAAAACTCTAAGGACACCTTTTGTCTTTTTCTTTTTGAGACAGAGTCTTGCTCTGTTGCCCTGGCTAGAGTGCAGTGGCTTCATCTTGGCTCACAGCAACCTCAAACTCCTGGACTCAAGTGATCTTCCTGCCTCAGCCTCCCACGTAGCTGGCACTACAGGCATGCACCACCACATCCAGCAAAGTTTTCTATTTTTTTTTATAGAGACGGAGTCTTGCTCTTGCTCAGACTGGTCTCAAACTCCTGACAAGTGATCTTCCCAATTCGGTCTCCCAGAGTGCTAGGATTACAGACAGTAGCCAATGCTCCCAGCTGGGAAATCATTATTGATTTAAGAATTAGAAGCTTGAAAATTCCTCTCCTGCCATGAGAACCTTAAGGCTGGAAAGAAACTTGAGAGGTATAAATATAAATGTATAAGATCATCCCACTTTTTCATCAATTATGCATTACAGAAAGAAATATAGCCAAGTCCTAAACGTAGGCATTTTTATTCTTTGACTAGAACCCTGGAGGCTTATAGTAAGGCTAGGGCCTCTGCAAATAATATTCTGCCCCCAAAAGCATACGTTGAGTTGCTTCTCCTATATTCATATCAGAGTAAAATTCCAGGGAATCTCCATTGTTAATAGCCGTCTACCTAATTCCAATCATTTAATTTCTTTCTTTCTTTTTTTTTTTTGTTGAGACAGAGTCTCACTCTGTTGCCCGGGCTAGAGTGCTGTGGTGTCAGCCTAGCTCACAGCAACCTCAAACTCCTGGGCTCAAGAAATCCTCCTGTCTCAGCCTCCCGAGTAGCTGGGACTACAGGCATGCGCCACCATGCCCAGCTAATTTTATATACATTTTTAGTTGCCCAGCTAATTTCTTTCTATTTTTAGTAGAGACGGGGTCTCGTTCTTGCTCAGGCTGGTCTCAAACTCCTGAGCTCAAACAATTCTCCCGCCTCAGCCTCCCAGAGTGCTGGGATTACAGACCTGAGCCACCATACCTGGCCAATCACTTAATTTCTTAAAAGAAATTAAGGAACTATAGGAACTATATTTTGAGATGCTAAGAATTGAGAATTTCACCTACCACTTCTTGTTTCAGCAAAAGGCCTATCTAGGTATCTTACAGAAGAAAGTGGAATGCTCTGTTTTGAGTTTCTCACAATTTTGCTGCAAAATAGAGTTGTGATCCCCTCTACTACTCTTTTTGTCTCTTTCTAAACATGTGTTTTCATTCAACAAATATTTATCAGTATCTACAGGTGAGGTATAGTGTAGATGCCAGGAATAAATGATATCTTTTGAGGAGCTATCATTCTACTTGGGGGAAGACAGAAAATAAACACATAAACTAACGTGTTTATTTATAAACACTATTTACTTATAAACACTATTTGTGTTATATCACAAATAGTAATAAAAACAGAAGACCACAGAACAGAATGATGTGATGATGGGGTAGGGTGGGGTGGGGGATGAAGAGGAGGAGTGTGGAACAAATAATTTAGATACGGTGGTAAGAAAAGCCCTCTTTCAGTTGATACCATTTTAACTGACATTAGAATACTGAAAAAGAGCCAGTCACAGGAAAGGCCAAAGGAAGCACATTCTAAGCAGTGGTAAGAGCAAGTACAAAATTCCAGACGCAGGAACACACTTCAGATTTATGTTCCTGAAGTATAGCATAAACTCTTGAGTGAAACTCTAGTAAAAACAATGTTGGCATGTTCTAGGAACAGTAAACAGTCAACCTACAAAAATATTTCTAAGGTAATCCCACTAACTCTCTAAATTTTAATCACAATACTGCCCACCCCTATATGATGTCTCAAATCTAGCAACACTAAACTAGTTCTTGATAATAGCAAGATTCTCTTTATTTTATTTATTTATTTATTTTTTGAGATAGAGTCTCTCTCTCTTGCCCGGGCTAGAGTGAGTGCTATGGCGTCAGCCTACCTCACAGCAACCTCAACCTCCTGGGCTCAAGCGATCCTTCTGCCTCAGCCTCCCGAGTAGCTCGGACTATAGGCATGCGCCATCATGCCCGGCTAATATTTTCTATATATTTTTAGTTGTCCAATTAATTTCTTTCTATTTTTAGTAGAGATGGGGTCTCGCTCTTTCTCAGGCTGGTTTCGAACTCCTGACCTTGAGTGATCCGCCTGCCTCGGACTCCCAGAGTGCTAGGATTACAGGCGTGAGCCACCGCGCCCGGCCTAATAATAGCAAGATTCTCTTTAAAATTGAGGAGAAAAGATGCATGAATATAAGAACAATTCATGAAAACAACCACACATAGCACACATTTTTTAGGATATCCTAGGTTCCCCTGAAACTGGATTGGGGCTCTCTGGCTGAATGTCCATTTACCTTCCCAGTTACCCATATGACTGCCCAAGAAGCCCAGCTGCCCACGACGGCCCAAAGGGAATCACAGGCAGGGCCTTATCCACCTTCAAACAGCCCATCCATTACTAGTTCCAGCTGCACACTTACTCCTTCGGTCACTGTGCCTTGATTGTCTTGACCATCTTCATCATCATCTTCGTCATCTGCTTCCCCTTTCTGAACAAACTCATTTCTTGTTCGAAGGTACAAATCCCAGAGTTTGCAAGCAGCTTTATATTCAGGGGAATCTGGCTGTATATTAGCAAAGAAAAGAGAAAAAAATATCACTTTAGTAATTTATTGTAAATCAATTGCTACTTTTAAAGCATTCTGTTCCAGGATAGACTAGTATTTTAAGATATAACTTTAAAAAAATCTATTATAAGTGTTTAAATCCTTATGATTAGAAGATATATGGGCCTTAATCCCTCTTCTGAGAAACTTAGTATATGTTTTAAAGGCATTCTGAAATCAATTTATTTATTTATGTCCTATCTCATTACAGAAAGACTTGAGGCAGAAAACAAATGATTTGCTAAAGTAAAACTAATTATTACTAATACACTAAGAAAGACAAATTAAAGGCAAGACCTGATCTAAAAAATAGAAGCTAATGACTATACTGATATAACTTCTATTTTTAAACTATTTAATAACTTGAAGATTTATACTCCTGAAATACAGTGGGCATGAACTCTTAACTGCAACTTTCTAGTAAAAACAATGTTGGATGCAATGTTTAAAAAAATAAAACAGAACTTTAAAAATGCATCCATGAGTTGCTAATAAAAAGTAAGAATGTTCATAAAAATAAAGAATAAAAGTGAGAATCCAGATGAAAAAGCAGAACACTGCCAATATTCACCCTGAGGACATTTGTGATAAAACTGAAGTTCAGATTCCAAGGATTCTTGGCCATAAGGATGGGAGACATAGAGCAAATTTTACCAAGAAATCTGGAAGAACTAAAAATTATCTAAAAACAACACAGACACAAAAGCATATGAAAGGTTAAGAGAAATGGAGACCTGAGGGAAGTCTAATATAATATCCAATCAGAGTTCTACAAGGAGAAAAAAGAGGGAATGGGGCACAGGCAATATGAGAAGATACAATGGCTGAAAATTCTCCAGAGCTGTTGAGAAACACCAATATAAGACTTACGAGGTGTTACAATTCACAAATTCAATAAATTAAAAGATACCCACATCTAAATATATCACAACGAAACTGCAGAATATAAAAAAGAAAAAGAAGATACTAAAGATAGCCAGAAAGAAGAGACAGATAACCTTTAAAAGAACAATTACATAGACAAATGACTTCTCAATAGCAATAAAGGAATAAAGAATAAAGAAAGTAGTAAAAATAAATACTGACTATGTAAAACAATAATATTATTTTATGGGATTGAAAATTGCTACAAAAGAAAGTACACAACATCAGCATTATAAATAAGGAGAAGGATGATCAGAGTTGAATTATTCTAAGGTCTTTGTAATTGTTCGGAAGCAGGATTAATATGATGATTAACTTCTGGCTTTGACAAGTTAATTATGTATGTTAAAGCTTCTTGGAGAAGAACTAAAAGATTATCGATAGATCTGACAACTTCCAAATTTTAGAGGGAATAAGAGGGAAACAAAACAAAAACCAAAAGAAAGCAGAGAGAAAAAAATAAAAACATTAAAAAGTGAGATAAATAGAAAGTAGAAATTTAGCTGGCAGGAATATATCCAAACATAATGGTAACCACAAAAACTGTAGAGTTGACATGCTCTAGTTAAAAGGTAAACATTATGAACTGAATTAACAGTTCACATATATGCTATTTTCAAGACATACATCATCAGTACCCTATGAATGGCACTCTCATAGTCATAAAATTCATAGCAGCATTATTCATAATAGCCAAAAGTGGAAAATAAATGTTCCACCAACTAGGAAATGGATAAACAAAATGTGGTATATCAATACAATGGACTACTATTCAACCATAAAAAAGAACAAAGTACTGATGCATGCTACAACATGGATGATCCTTGATATTATGTTCAATAAAAAACCCAGTCACAAAGGGCCATATATTGTATGATTCTATTTATATACAAAATCTAAACAAGCAATTCCATACAGAAAGAAAGTAAATTAGTGGCTGCCAGAGGCCTGCTAATTGGTATGGTTTTCTTTTCCAGGTAATAAACATCATGGAGTTAGTGATGATGGTTGCAAAATTTTATGAATAATTTAAAAACCCTTAATTCTACACTCTAAGAGAGTATGTGAATTATATCTCAATTGAAAAACATAAACACAGTCTTAAGAATAAATCTAACAATATTTGCAGACTCTTTATAAAGAAACATGTAAAGCTTTACTAAAATACATTAAAGAGGACTTCAATAAATGAAGACATACCAAATTCTCAGAATGGAATAGTCAATATTATGCCAATTCTCCCCAATATGATCTACAGAGTCAATGAAATTTCAATAAAAATTCCAACAAAATTTTTGTGCTTGCTGACTTAACACACTAATTTAAATATGTGTAACAAAAGGCAAAAGGACAAGTATAGTTAAGCTGCTTTCGATATTACCAGATAAAGAATTACCAAGCTATAGTATTATAATTAAGAAAGAAATAAAACAACCCAGTAATAAATAGACTGGCCTGTGGAACAGAATGAAAGGACAGAAACAGATCCATGAGCACATGGAAACAATGAAAGCAGTGACACTGCAATGTGTGCAAAGAGGTTGGTGCTGGTTATACCTGTGGGGAAAAAACAGATCCCTACCTCATAAAAGACACAAAAATCAGTCCCAGCTGCATTAAAGGCTTTTACGTAAAAGAACAAAACTATAAAACTTTAAGAAGAACATATAAGAGAAGAATATCTTTATAACCTTTGGGCAAGAGGAATTTCTGAAACAAGAAACAAAGAATAAACCACAAAGTTAAAGACTGATAAATTGATTATATTAAAATAAAAACTTATGTTCATCAAAAAATACCATAAAGAGTGAAAAGACAGACACACACAGTGGGAGAAGATATTTGAAACACACATAATAAAAAAATGATTGAGTATCTAAGATATTTAAAAATTTCCAGAAATAAATATGAAAATGACTAACAGCCCAAGAGAAAAATGGGCAAAAGATGTGAGCAAACACTTACAAGAGAAACAGGAATGGCTCAAAATCATATGAATGTTCAATCTCTTTACTAATAACAGAAAAGCAAACTCAAACCACAAAAAGAAACCACTACTCACTTGCCACATTGATAAATATTAAAAAGTCGGACAATTATCAAATTGGATTCCTCCCAAATTTGATGCCTTCTCACCTTATAATAAGCCTTTGCGTTGTTAAAAAGCAGCTGGAAGTCAGCAGTCAGCAGATTAACATCATCATACTCTTCCATTTTTAGTTTCTGCTGGATTTTCATCAAGTCAATGGGTTGAGAAACCACTTCATAATAGTCTGGTTGATTTCTGTTATAATTAAATTTTAAAAAATGATAATCAATCCAAAGCCTATAAAAAGTTATATTTCAAAACTATCTGTGGTAATGTCCAACATTCCAAGTGACAAAGCATATTAGAATCTGCCATCAGATTCCCCCCACTATTAGAACTAAAAGAGAACAACAAAATCAAGATGTGTGTGCATTCCTTTTTCAAACTATATGCTAATGATATAAAAATCTAAAGTAACATCTGTGATGGTTCTTTAGATGCTAAGTATTTAAGATTTAGGGTACAAGCACTAAACCCGTGTTAATGGTATCTTCTATAAATGAAGATGACTTACCTTTCATGGTGTTCATAAATGGCTAAAAACAGATACATGTTTGAAACCTCCTTTATAAACTTACAAAATGAATTCTTTCTTCAGTTAGTGACAACAGCAAATTTTTCTGCCAAGTACTATCAAGTGCCTATTATATACACTGCTTTAAAATCAATTACTGGGACAAAGATGAGGCCCTTGGCTTAAAGAGCTTACCAAAGAGGAAGGACATAAGACACATCTAAACTTGATCAAACTATTAAAAAACAAAAAAGGCATGGGAATAATAGACATAAAATTCAGAACAGTGGTTATATCTTAGAGAAAAATAGTAAGGAAAACATGGAAAACTTCAAAGGTAATTATAAGGACAATTTGTTAAAATAAATTAAGAAATTTTTTTCTTAAATTTCACATGTAATTACGACGACAATTTCTTATGCTCCCAAGATAATTCTTGGGTTTTAGGTTCATGGATATTTATTCTTTCTGGCTTTTTTCCAACAGAGTTCTAGAAGACAACTAAACCTCTAGATGCATAAGGGATGTTATTACAAAGAATGTCATGGTCATTAAGGCTTTGATCTCTCTTGGGACCTTATCTGACATGTTACAGCCCTTCTTTTAGTATACGTATTTATTTTTTACTTTTTATTCTGATATAAAAGTTGCAAGAACAGTATTTTTTTCTGAACCATCTGAGTTAAGTTCTGACATGATGTCCCATCACTCCTGATGGTTTAGGGTATGTTTCCTAAAAACAAGGACCATAATTCAACCATCCATCTAAATCAGTAAATGAACTTTGACACAGTACAGGTGACCCTTGAACAACACAGGCTTGAACTGCCACTTACATGCAGATTTTTTTTCAGCCAAACTCAGATCAAAATTATAGTATTTGATGGATGCTAAACCTGAGTATATGGAGGGCCTACTTTTTATATACTTGGGGTTCCATAGGGCCAACTGTGGGACTTGAGTATGTGTGGATCTGAGTATGGGGAGTCCCAGAACCAATCTCCTGCATATACTGAGGGATGAGTGTACTACTACCATCTAATCCTCAGACCTCATTCATATTTTGACAGCTGTTCCAAAACTGTCCTTTATAACAAAAGAATCAAGTCCAGAATCACATGTGGCATTTAATAACATTGCTTTAGTTTCCTTCTTTCTGAAATAGTTCCTCAATCTTTCCTAGACTTTCAAGATCTGACACTTTCGAAGATTAAAGGCCAGTTATTTTGTAGCGTCCCTCAATTTCAGTTTTTCTACTTTCTTAACAATTAAATTCAGGTTACGGTTCTTTATCAGGACTATAACAGAAATGATAACTGTATTCATCTCACAGTATCCTATCAGGTCACATACAATTTTGTCTTGTCTACTCAGATGAGGTTAACTTTGATCACTTGATTATGTTGCTGTCTGCCAGGCTTCTCTACTAACCAAGTTACTCTGTAGCTCTTTGTACTTTATGGGGAGGTAACTCCAGACTATGTAAAAGTTCATTCCTCATCAAACTTTCCATTTATTCATTTATTTATATCAATATGGACTCCTGGATTCCTATTTTACTAAGTGATTACAAACCATTATGGTAATTATTTTGATGCTCAAATTGCTACAGGTTAGAAGTCCTTTCATGAAGACTTCTATTTTCTAGATCCTTCTGACATGTTCCCATCACCTTGAGCACTTGTTTATTTCCTAGCACCATATGATGTTCCACCCTCATCATGTACTTTCCCTGCCCCAATCCTGGAAAGCAATCATTTCCTCAAGAAATTCTGGTTTCTTTTATTGGTTAAAATGGTATTTAAAAACCAAGATCTGGAGGCCGGGCTCGGTGGCTCACGCCTGTAATCCTAGCACTCTGGGAGGCCGAGGCGGGTGGATTGCTCAAGGTCAGGAGTTCGAAACCAGCCTGAGCAGGAGCGAGACCTCATCTCTACTAATAACAGAAAGAAATTAATTGGCCAACTAAATATATATAGAAAAAATTAGCCGGGCATGGTAGCACATGCCTGTAGTCCCAGCTACTCGGGAGGCTGAGGCAGAAGGATTGCTTGAGCCCAGGAGTTTGAGGTTGCTGTGAGCCAGGCTAATGCCACGGCACTCTAGCCCGGGCAAAACAG